>JAJHSJ010000008.1:29126281-29227898 GCA_021015155.1 Magnolia officinalis
GGGCGCCCAATTTTGGGCTGAGACAGTCGACGGTGCTCTGTGGGCCCCACCATGATGTATGTGTTTTCATCCATTCCGTTCATCCATTTTTAAAGATCATTTTAAAGCTTTGTGCAAAAAATTAGAGGGATATAAATCTCAGGTGGTCCACACCACATGAGAACAATAGTGATTGGATATCCACCATTAAAATCCTCCTAAGGCCCACTGTACTGTTTATTTAACATCCAATCTGTTGATTTGGTCATACAGTACCAGATGAAGGGAAAAAACAAAAATCAGCTTGATCCAAAACTTTTATGGCTACTAAAATGTTTTTAATGGTCGACGCTCATTCAACACTGTTTCCTTTAATGTGGTCCACTTGAGATTTGGATATATCTCATTTTTGGTCTCATATTGTAAAATTATCTGTAAAAATATATGGACGGCATGGATGAAACACATACATCATGGTGGGGGCCACAGAGCACAGATCACCAGTCATTGGCTGGTGTAAGGGGAGTGCTATCAGGGCACTATAACTTATAGTGCTTCGGGTTGTATTCAGACACTTAGAAGGTCCAATCGGTTGATCTCAACCATCTATTAAGTTTAGAACACATTTTCTAGGCTACCTTGAAAAATATTTAGACTGAACGAGTGATATAATATATGATTAATTTGGCCTTTTTCTCTAACCATCCTTTTTCCAAGACATAGATAGGATGCTTTCAATTGGCTAACAAAAGTGATTCTTTAAACTCATAAGTTGTCAGGCCCCAAACTCGGAAAACTGGCTCACAAAATTCCCGATTGCCGAATCCAGTGCCGACAGCCTCCGTAGTACCCCATTCTCGGCTCCCAACGCCCATACGCCAAATTCTGATCCTGAGATCCTACAAGGAGGATTTTCAGTATGAATTTTTTTTTAATGGAGCATAACCAAGTCACAAAACAACAACACCACATATCCACTATATCAAAAACTTTAAGTACAATGCGTATGAAAGAGAAATACAATATAATGAAAGTAACAGAAACTCTAGAAGCTCGGCTGCACACTCCAAGTTCAACGCTGCTGCAGCCTAATGCCACCTGCACGCATCCATCGTGCATAAGCTTATAGAAAGCTTAAAGGGTGGTGAAAGTGTGTGTAAGGCGAGTGCCAAGTGTACAATATCAGAGTAATGCGGAAATATGCGATAAGTCCATGAATGCTATCAGCTATACCAAAGCTATGTGATACAAGGCATGAATGCTATCAGCCATACCAAGGCCATGCGATGCGAGGCCTTTGTAGCCAAATGTCATATGCGAGATGCAAAGCAAGCGTGCTAGTACTCATCAAGTACACATATCAGTACAGTTCCTCTCTAGATATCATCGGGGTCTAATACACCTCACACTGACTGCCTCATCCCTAGCTGCATAGTCAAGCAAGTGGAAGAGAGCACACTATCTGACTGACCAGTAGTCTGCCAATACCTACCCGGCTCGTCGATAGCGGACTCATTTGCGGATAAAGCCACACCCCCTTCCAACCGACCACGACACAGTGGGAGACGCGGCCTACTGGTATTCGGCACTCGGGCCCTCGTGTATCCACTCGGTCTAGACGTTGGAGCATCCCCTGGTACCAAAAAGTTTCTGGAAATTTTCACCCAAGGACATCCTAAGTGCCCACAATGTTAGAACCAATATTTTCGGTATCCGATACGACCATCTATGATGTGTCTGGAGGCCACGGCCCCGATGTCGCTAGGGCGTGCAGTGAATCACGACACCACAATGCGAAATGCATGAGTCACACCGTCAGTCATGCAACAATCTCGCGCGTACCACGCACTCATGTGGGGCACTCTGTCTCATAAGGAGTCCCATAAATGTCTCAGCCCAACGGCTTATGCTATGATCAGACATTTCTCATATCAAGCATACATATGATGCGTATGCGCATGAATCATGGAAGTATACTACGCATGTTATAAAGTAATGAGCTATCCTTACACCGAAGATGGGCCTAGACGGCCTACACATAACCAGTAAGGGCCTATTAATGAGCCCTAGGGAGATTTATAATGCGGACATTAAACCAACATTATTCTTACAATGTGGACGTCAAACCAACATTCCTCCCTGGCCCGCCATAAAATATCATTACACAAACCATGGGGAATCACACATTGCAATGGGCCTATATACATCTCATTGGGTCTCAACTCATAGGCCTTAGATACATCAAATGGGCCGCCTCATATGGGCCTTATATCAATCAAGTGGGCCGCATCAATGGGCCTTATGTACATTGCAATGGGCCATATCTCATGGGCCTTTGAAAACATTACAATAGGCCTCATAACATGGGCCTTACATTCACATCAAGGTGGGCCTCAAAAACGGCCTCATACACATCAAGGCGGGCCTCAATAACGGGCCCTCATACACATCAAGGTGGGCCTCAGTAACGGGCCCTCATGCATATCAAGGTGGGCCTCAATAACGAGCCCTCATACACATCAAGGTGGGCCTCAATAACGGGCCATAAATATGATAAGTGGGCCACATCACATGGGCCATATGTATATACCAAGGTAGGCCTCAATGGAAGGCCACAAATATATATACCAAGGTGGGGTCCACTTGAACTATGGGCCTGACTCAGTCTTTAGCTCCTGCCATCAAATGAGCTTTCAAAGGGCTGGATGGCTTGGATGCTTCACATGCATCATGGTGGGGTCTATAGGCAAGCTCGCCAAATGCAACACATGCATCATGGTGGGGTCTACAGGCAAGCTCGCCAAATGCAACACATGCATCATGGTGGGGTCTATAGGTAAGCTCGCCAAATGCAACACATGCATCATGGTGGGGTCTACAGGCAAGCTCGCCAAATGCAACACATGCATCATGGTGGGGCCCACCAATTAAATGGACGGTGTGGATATAACACAGACACCAAAGGTGGGGGCTACTGACCGTCCAGCAAGTGCCTAGACGACACTATAAAAACACATATGTGGTGGTGCCCAGACACCAAAGGTGGGGCCTACTGGCCGTCCAGCAAGTGCCTGGACGGCACTAATAAAACACATATGTGGTGGAGCAGAACACATACATCATTGTGGGCTCCACCATCCACCTGGACGGTGGCTATAAGACACATATCATAGTGGGTCCCACGTGGGGCCCACCATAATGCTTATATGCCATCCAATCCATCCATAAGGTCACGCAGACCTGGATGAAGAGTAAAAACAAATTTCATCTTGATCTAAAACTTCTGTGGACCCAAAAAGGGTTTCAACGACAGCCGTCCAATCACCGCTGTTTCCTATGATGTGGGCCACCTGAGCTTTGAATGGGCCTGGTTTTTGGAGGGGGCCCACTCCAGGGAGGGGCCCACCTAGTGAACAGTTTGGATGACCTACATACATCATGGTGGGGCCCACGGCTGGGGGTCGTGGGACCCTGTCGTCTGCCCGCCAGCTTGCCGCAAGCGCTGCCTGCGCCTCTGGCAGCAGCAGCGTCTGCTACACGTAATGCTATTTTTTTAAAAAATGAAATTTCACAGTTTTTCCATGGTAGGGCCCACATCAGGCGAATCTGACTCACCCAATGGCTTTTACAGTCCATTACCAACCCATCAAGCCCAATATTGGGTATATTTTGGCGCGTAGAAAGATTCAAGTGACTTTAAACAGTGAGAATCAGTGTTTGCTAAGGTATGGCCCACCAGAAAGTTGGATCAGCTTCATTTTTTCGGCTCAACGCCTAAAATGAGCTGGTAAATAGGATGGACGGCGTGGATTGAATCCATTCATCAAGGTGAGGCCCATACAAATAGCCCTTCCCAAAGCTTTAAAACAAGCTCATATTTGTGTTTTCATTTCAACGTCCAGCGTCCAGACTGTTGTTCATTTTAGGTGGGTTGCCCACGTGGGCCACCAAATGATGGGTGGTGTGGAACATACACACATATAAAGTGGGCCCCACCTACAAATGGATTGGATCCAATACATGCTCCATGGTGGGGTCCATCCAAGTGGGCCACACGGCCATATCATCGCACACAAAAGTAAATAAATAAAAAGAGAGAGAGGAGAGAAAAGAGAGAAAGAGGGACATGTGTGATGGAGGGACCCCAGCACTATAGGCCCTCCGTTTCAAGCATCCAATCATACATTAAGTGGGTCCCATTGCATGTGGACCCACCAAATCAAAGATCAACGATTGAGATCCCTTCTCCACCAAGATGTAAGGTCCCATTTTCAAGCTAGAAAATAAACATCATGATGGGGTCCATGGAGAATGGCCCCATCACGGAATGATCATGAAGATCAAGGTAGGCCATCGGCCACATCTTAGGGTCCCAAGTGAGATCCATACCATTGATCGGTAGGCCTCACTTGGTCCATCATAAAAACATGAAAAATCTAGCCTAATAAGCACCCACTGGTCGATCTTCTTGTTCCGATGGAACGCCAATCTCCTAGTGCTTCACTTTAATAGAGAGGATGAGAAATGAAGAGCTAGGATGGTGGATTTTTGGGAGAGAAAGGTGGGCCACACAAAGTCATTTTTCTCTCTTAGAGAGGCTTAGACGTGTACTTCCTTGCTTGGCTTGGAATTTGTGTTGAGAAAAGAGAGAGAGAAGATAGAGAGAGAGTGATGGGTGAGGTAAGTGAAGTGATGGGTGAGGTGAGAGATGGGTTGACTTTGGTGGTTGCTTAACTTGTGGAGAAAGAAAGCATGGGTTTTTTTTGTACTTGACATGATGATGTGATTAATTGATTGATTTGAGTGATTGATTGATGGGACAGTTGTAGAGATTCTCTTAGGATTGAAAATGCGCAGCATTTTCTTCGAAATAAACGCCGGCTCACATCTCTTAGCCAGGGTATCAGATCAGTGCACGAGACGCGGGTACCAGAACTGCGACGACGGGGTTGCAGTCGCAATGGTACAAGTTTCAGATTCAGGCGACTCAAATCTACAGGATACGACATTACGACTTAGGGTCGATCGCAAACGTTGTTGATTATATGTCGCAGGTTGCCGGACTTCGACGGGAAGGATCGCAGGAGTCTATGGAACAGTACAGACTAGGATACAAGTCTTACATAAGCAATCCATGATGGTCCCTAGATTTTTGATGAATCAAATTGTTGATCGAACCTACTTTTTTGTAAATGATCAAGGCGAATGTCAGAGCAGAGAATGTCAGAGCAGGTGATGCTGAAGGCACAAAAGCTGCTTTCGTGCGTTTGTTGAGGTTGTGATTCCAATGAATAGAGAGACGTATCATGCATTGATCAAGGCGAATGTCAGAGCAGAGAAGGATTGCATCTACCAAGATGTCCTGGTAATTTATTTTTATTTTTGTTTTTTCCAAACTTTTCAAAATTGTTTTTGTAAAAAAAATCTGAAGCAATCTGAATAGTACCCCATCCGATCCAACTCAATTTTCCTGACCGAGTCGGACTCGGATCAGATCAGGACATGTATACTTCGGGTCGGTTCGAGGCCGGTGACCTAAACTCGGTCTCGGTTCGGATCGGGTTCGAGTTAAGCCATTGAGATTTCGGATCTGATCGAGTTGGACCCAATCCGATTCGATTCGGACCGATGCCCAGCTCTAGTATTAACTTATAAACAGGTTGGATCTCAAATAAATATCGCGGCGCGCGGGCCCTAAGAAGGTTTCAATAGTGGGTGTCACTATCCCACTCTTTTCTATGGTGGGTCCACTTGAACTTAATTTGGATCTGCCCTGTCAGTCAGATGCGTACCATTCCATGGTGGGTCACAAGCTTAAAATAAAGTCAATCCATGACTTGGGTGGGCCACACCACATACTATATATAGTTGAGAGGGTTACCCTCCCATTAAAACATTCATAATCATTTATTGGGCCCACCTAGATGAGGTTCATAGATCTAGCCCATTCATTATGTGTGTCCCACTTGGATGAGGAGTCAGCCCAAGTTTCATACACATCTAAAACTCATGTGGGCCCCATCAATTAAATGCTTTTATATGTTTTAAGGATGTCTTCACATAGTTTTAGATGTTATGGCCCACCTGAGTTTCGTATACGAGTGATTTTTGGACTTAAAGGGGACACATCAAATGCATGGTGTTGATGTTCTACACACATCATGGTGGGGCGCACATAGATTAACCTCATTGGAAGTTCCCATGAGGTGACCTTATAGTACCATTTCACTATTTAGGTAACTCCTTCATGGGTGTTGCTCTAACCGTGTAGGGTTCACCTTGATATATTTTATGTATATCGACACCGTCTATATATTTTCCATCATATTTTAGGATGTGATTCCAAATCACAAGAACTCAATAATCTCAGGTGGGCCATACCAATCAAAACAATGATGAATAACCATTAAAAACCTTTTGAAGGCCACAAAAGTTTTAGATCAATTTGATCTTTGTAGTTTAGCTTCATCTAGATCCTTTACATTATCAACAAGTTGGATTGCAAATAAACATTACTGAAATCTTACGATGGGTTCTTATAAATTTTAATGGCGAGGAGGCACTATATTATCATTCTTTCCAATGGTGTGGTCCACTTAAGATTTAAATCTACACAATTTTTTATACCTGGCCCAAAATGGGGTGGGAGAAACGTATGGGTGGCAAGGATATACAACGCATCATCAAATCTCACTTTTGTTATCTAACTTTTCAATTTTTCTCGTCAAAACACAAAATCTAGTTTTCTTTTTAAAAATATATATTTTTACAATTTGTTAATTTTTTCACAATTTTGTTAATTTCTTAAATTTTCTTTTTCAAAATATCATTTTTTTAATATCACTTTTGTTATATAACTTTTCAATTTTGTTGTCAAAATACAAAATCTAGTTTTCTTTTTTTAAAAAAATATATTTTTTTACATTTTATCAATTTTTTCACAATTTTGTTTAATTTTTAAATTTTCTTTTTCAAAATATCATATTTTTATCGAAATTTTTTTTCAAAATTTCAACATTATTCAAAGTTCTAATTTTTTTTTTCAAAATCTAGATTTTTATAAAATTAAAGTTTTTGTTTTGTTCAAAATTTAAAATTTTCTTAAACATTGTTAATTATTTTTCTAAACTTCTCAACTATTTTTTTTCGAAATTCATAATTTTTTTAAGCTTTTTCATTTTTGACCTGAGCATTAGAGACGGTTTAGGACCGTCTCTAATAGAAACGGCTTAGACAGTCTCTAGTAGAGACAGTCTTTGACAGTCTCTGATAGAGACGGTCTTTCACAGGGCTATAAGACGGTTTAGGACCGTCTCAAATAGAGACGGTCCTTGACAGTCTCTAATAGAGACGATCTTTAATAGGGCTGTAAGATGGCTAAGGACCGTCTTTAATAGAGACGGTCTTTGACAGTCTCAGATTGAAAGTAAAAGATGGCCAATGATCGTCTCTAATGTAGACGGCCAATGACCATCTCAGATGACGGCATATAAGACGGTCAAGGACGGTCTCTAATGCGGACGGCCAATGACCGTCTCAAATGACCCATATAAGACGGTCAACGACCGTCTTAAATGATTTGTGGACGTTCAAATTTTTAAGACAATATTAAGGACGATCAGGGGCCGTCTAAAATTTTAGAGACGATTTACAGTCATCTCTAAAGCGTCTTTAAACCAAGCAATTTTAGAGACAGTCCAGAACCGTCTCTAAATCCGTCATTTTTTTCCATTTTTCACGTAATGCGTTTAGGCCCACCGGCCAAGGTCCCACACAAGGCACCTAACGTTTAGGCCCACCAGCCAAGGTCCCATATAAGGCACCTGACGTTTAGGCCCACCGGCTAAGGTCCCACACAAGGCACCTACTTTTAGGCCCACCGGCCAAGGTCTCACACAAGGAACCTACACGAGTTTGTTGATTGCAAACTCTTAGCCTCAATCCTTCACAAGGAAGGAGGCTAACCTTTTAAACTCTTAGAATGACACTTATTTGTCGGATGAGTTCTCTTTTGTAGCTCATCTTAGGATGTTTGATCTTCGCATATTCGTGCCTGAATCAGTTTCTTGGTGCTCCCCCGATTTGGCTCAGCTTCACGATCAAAAACCTTACATAAGATGTACCTAGAAGGTAACCAAGGTTATAGGATTTGGTTGAATCTCTTATATAGGATAATGAGTGGATTTCCTAAGGGATTCAACCTATGGATGCTCTAGAGTATCAAAGAACCAAGGATTTTTCTATTAGTTTGGTCTTTGAACTCTTGAGAAGGCATGTGTTCATGTTCTTCATTGAATAGGAGCTTTGAATGCTCATTGAAGTGAAATATCACAACGAAGAGAACATGAACTCGTATGGATAGAGTCTAAATGGGCTAGGATAACCTTGGGATACACTAAAGAATCTATGGTGCCTATTTCCACTAATTTTGCAAGTTTCTACAAGCCACTTTTATAGACAAAAGCTTCCAACGGCTATAAAACGGCTAGTTTATGGTGTTACTAAAGTGACCTTCGGTACCACCGAACTTGCTTCGGTAGTACCGAATTATTTATCGGTAGTACCGAATTAATCCCTCAAGATGCTGATAAAAATATGTCCATTTCGATGGCACCGAACATTGTTTGTCGATAGCAGTCGATGTCACCGAATTATCCAATCAGTGATACGGAATTAACGTTGTAAGCTTGCTGGATAGTTTTGAGCACCTTCGGTGATACTGAAGGTGACAATCGGTGACACCTTCTTCCTACCAACAGTAGACAGAGTTTCCTATTTTTATCCATTAGTTTAACAACTTAGGACTTGCTTAAGCCAAAATTATGGGATATTCAATATGGACTTGGGTTTGGTTTAGAATAGATGACCTAGGAGGGTTTTCCTATTTGGGTTGGGATCATTTATTTGCAAGGTTTTAAGATCGCAGAAGCAGTTCTTTCATCTTTAATGTAGCTTTTCCTGCTTTAGCTCTAGTTGTGTCGCTAGTCTTGATTTGCCAAGAACTCATCCGACATCATGACACAACTAGACGTAATTGACAAACATGAGTGCAAATAAGTACACTAACAATGGTATGGGAAGAAGAATTTCTTTATGAACTCCCTTGTCATGTCATTCCATCTACCAATGGATCGTAGACGTAATGAATGCAACCACGTTTTAGGTTTTTCTTTTAAGGAGAAAGGAAAGAGTTTTAGCCTGATCGTGTCCTCAGACACATTAGGAAAGTGTAAAGTAGTTATTATCTCATCAAACTCTTTCACGTGTAGATATGGACTTTCAGATTCAAGTCCATGGAACTTTGGAAAGAGTTGGATCACTCCTAGCTTAATATCCATATTTCCTATATTTTATGAAAAAATCATACAGGAAGGTGTGCTCACCCCCGCAGGTTGTAAATAATCTCGTAAGGTACGAGGCGGGGGTGCATTATGCACCTCCTTTTCATCCTGAATTTTCTCAACCGGAGCTTGAAGTTAATTTGTAGTCATCACTTCTATTGACTTGGAGGATCTCTGGTGGTATCCAATCCTGTGATGGATAGGCAACCCTTCAACTAATCCTCCCTGACTTAAGAGATGTCAAGTGTTGTCACGGACCCACTTGGGCATGAAACACTCGCAGCCCTCAAGTAACTAAACCTAAACCTAAGAAAGAAAACTAGGGAAACTAAAAAAAATAAGAGATCTAAAAAAATAAGAGAGATAATTAGAAAGAGGTTACCAGATCGGAGATTGCTATGTTAGAATCCTACAAAACAGAAAACTGAGTTAGATTCTAAAAACAAGTTCAGAAAAAAAAATCCTACCTAGAAACAAAACAGAAAGTTAATCATAATCTTAATCTAATTCTAATACTAATTAAATTTAAAAAAATGTAGCAGTAGTCCCCGGCAATGGCGCCAAAAACTTATTCACAACCCTAAGTGTAGGGTCGCGATGTAGTAATAATCTCGATGAGACCGAGGTCGAATCCATAGGGATGAATCTTGTACATTCCTGAAAAACAAGAACTAGAAGAAGAAGAATATCTAAATCTAAATCTGGAATAATAGAGAAAGTAAATGTGAATAATGTAATTGAACTTATGAATTTAAAGGTGGGAACTAGGGTGCCAAGGATCCACTTGTAGCAATCAAGATGCTACCTTACTTGATTCAAAAGGCACAATTGGAATCAGAGTCCTATCTTATCCAATTGGAAGAAGAGATGATCAAATCTCTGAACTTTTCATTCATCTAGTCTCAATGGAGAAGGATTATGAAGATTTGGAAGGGATTCCATTACCCTACCATGCCCAGGAGATGATGGTGAACAACAAAATTTACCAATCCCACAATCTCAAATAGGAAAAGAAGACATTCAAAGCTATCGCAGTTTCTATTGTAATTTGAGTCACAACAAACCATAGAAAACTAAAAATATTCATTAATAATCAACTAGAAATCAATGAAGTTCAAAATAAACGAGAATCAAACCAAGATAAACATCTTAATCACGCTACAAGCTTCACCTCTTAGCCCTAGCTAAGAGGTTTAATTAACCATAAACATGATTAAACTAAAATCTCTTAAACAAAACATGAAAACAACTAAGGAAGAAGAAGAAAAACTCTTGGCAGCGGTTCTCCACCCTTTTACTCTACTCCTTAAACCCTATAAGATACCTAGGAACGTCCTAGGACTCCTATTTATAGTTGTGAAGCTCCACCTTACGCACCGACTTAGAATTTTCGCAATCCGATCGCAAAAGCATCTCAATTTATGTAGCCACGTTACGCATCGGTGGACCGAAGTCGAATCCGAACTTGGAAAGGATTCTGTTTCAGCAGTTGTCCGATTTCAGTCGAACCGAATTAATCTTCGGTCGAACCAAATTAACTCCAAAATTCATCGTTCTTCGTTGGAGCTTTTTGTGCACTTTCGGTCACGCTGAATCCTCCTTTTGGTCGGACCGAACTGGGTTTCGGTTGGACCAAATTGTCTATCGATCGAACTGAATTAGCTTCTGAATTTCATCATTGGTTGCTGGATTATTTTGTACGATTTCGATCGGACCAAACATGAGTTCGGTCGGACCAAACTTATCTGTTTTTTGCTACAGATTTTGTGATTTTTCGAGTCCTTTCTTCGGCTTTTGTACTTGGTTTCCTTGGATCTTTGGCATGTGAATTCTTCATTCTTGGTCTCCTAAGATCCTTCCTTTGCCTTGGTGATTCTTAAGTATCAAATCAATGCTTTTAGCATTCTTTTTAATTCAAGCTCTCAGATTCACCTTGCAACATAAACATGTATATACCATTAAGCATTATCATGTTCATAAAACCAAGATATAAATAGGGGAGAATATGCAATATTTGACACTCAACAATTGGTATGGACCATGACATTGTCTTAGGTTAGGCTTTTGATACGTAATTTGTAAAGGGGAATAGTGCTATCAATTTGGCTAAAAACTCATTTTATCACTCTTGCACTAAACACATTGATGTTTGTCACCATTTTATCCAAAAGGTGCTTGAGGAAGGAAGTGTTACTCTGGAGAAGATTCACACGAGCGTGAATACGACTGACATGCTCACCAAGGTGGTTCCTGCAGAGAAGTTCAAGTTCTGTGCAACTTCTCTGGTCTTAACGAAGCCGTAAAAGAAGGACGGAGTGTGCACGAGAAGCGATGATCGAGTTATGATGCAAGGTAGGATTAGAAAATGCGAAAAGAAGCTATGAAGGATGGCGATTGAAGACATGGTGGAGATTGTTATTGATAGATGTCTTAAATCTGTAATTCAACAATTTGTTGATGACAGGTTTGATTTCATCGAGCAGGCTTCAATGTCATCGAAGTCGGCTCGATGCCATTGAGATTTTTCAGAATAAATCGAATTGGCTGCTGGACACTTTAGGTGCCCTTTTTTATGCCATCGAAGGTTGTTCGATGCCATCGAAGGCTATTTGATGTCATCGATAAAATCTGAAATTTCATATTTGATCGCTGGATCGTGTTGGTGTTATTATGATGGCATCAAAGGTTTAGTTCGATGACATCGAAGTCTTATCGAAGGTGTCATCGAGTGTATCGTAGAGTTACGTGGATTTGCAAATTTGTGGGATTTGTTTCCAAATTCGATTGGGATTCTTTCAAAGGCTATATATTTGGGTGTAATCAGGATTATGAAGTATCTAAGGCTTTCTAATTCATTCATGGGGTTTCAAGGGCTTGTAGGGAAGATTCGAGGCTTGTGCGAATCTAGTATCCTCTCTATCTCTTGTAATTTTCTGCATTCATAGTGTTTATTATTGTTTGTGCCGTGGTTTTTTTCCCGCAAAGGTTTTCCATGTTAAATCCATTGTGTCTTGCTTTGTGCTTCCTCGATGCGATTGGATTACCCCACTTGATTCATCTATGTGTACTTCCGCGGTCCCCCAACAATCCCCTGGCCTGGATGACTTCGGTGATTGGCCTACGATTGCAATGGTCTAAGGGTCTCGGTTACAAGAGAGGAAGGAGTTTAACACCTTCTTTTGCTCGTAAGTCATGCAGTCTTTACTCTACGAGATAGATTACTTTTATAGGAAATTAATTTTGCAACAGCGTATTACATCTAGCCATGCTTCACGTAGTTCTTTTAGAGGACTGGGTAGGCGGAAAATAGAGAAAATCCTAGCCTTGATTTGCAAAGTCAAGCGACTCTGGGTAAGCGAGTAAAATAATTTATTTTTTTTTTTTTAAAAAAAAAAGAGAGTAAAAATAGAACAAATTAGAATACGATGAAGGGTACGCTGGGAATCTATGTAATGGAATATTCCCCTGAGCTTGACTGAGATATGAGAAAGAAATAGAGAAATCATGCGCTCCTATTTGTTCAAAGGGGATGTTCAAATCTCCCTCATTCTACCTTACTCCTATGTTGGCTGACTCTCTCCCGAATGAGTTGACTTTTTCAAGTGTTGTTTATGGTGAGCCGATAGTGGACGCTTGTCAATTTTTCACCTCCATAAGCTTTGTGCACGAGGATCTATATTTGGGGTTAGTGAAAAGGATATCAGGTGGCCATCGGCGGGCAACGGGCCAACGGTTTCCTAGCTTCGTGATTTCGGCCCAACAACTCTTCTTCAATGTTTTCTTTTTCCTTGTCTTTTCTAGTTTGGTTTTAAGCTTACGAGGTTAATGATTGAGTGATCCAGGCCATTCATTGCTTTTTTAGGGGAGTTTAAGACTAGCAAATTTGTTTTTCCTAATTGGCTTTCAACGCTTCCTTTGGTAGATAGGTGCAATTTATCGAAACGTTGCCTGGGTCATGGACTCTCTGGTGGGTGCCGATCCTTAATTCCGATTGAAGGACAAATGGTTGGAAATTTCTTAATCGGGTATGGTAATTTTTCCTATGACGAGCTAGGGATCCCATCTCTTAATTTTGTTGGACATTGAATAGTGGCTAAGGGATCCAGGTGCAATTTAATCAAGGTATAATCAGACGGTTCAGGAGTAATATCTCGTGATTTAGGTGGGGTGTTTACAGAGATTCTGAAAAGCAAGGAGGCCATTAATGTCTAAGTCACCCAGTTATAGAAAGTTGTGGATCATATTGATGAGTAGGTCTAGCCTTCTTGAGGCTTCTATTGACTTCTATTGACTTGGAGGATCTCTGGTGGTGTCCAATCCTGTGATGAATAGGCAACCCTTCAACTAATCCTCCTTGACTTAAGAGATGTCGAGTGTTGTCACGGACCCACTTGGGCATGAAACACTCGCAGCCCTCAAGTAACTAAACCTAAACCTAAGAAAGAAAAATAGGGAAACTAAAACAAATAAGAGATCTAAAAAAAAATAAGAGAGATAATTAGAAAGAGGTTACCAGATCGGAGATTACTATGTTAGAACCCTACAAAACAGAAAACTGAGTTAGATTCTACAAACAAGTTTAGAAAAAAAATCCTAACCTAGAAACAAAACAGAAAGTTAATCATAATCTTAATCTAATTCTAATACTAATTAAATTCATAAAAATGTAGCCGTAGTCCCCGGCAATGGCGCCAAAAACTTATTCACAACCCTAAGTGTAGGGTCGCGATGTAGTAATAATCTCGATGAGACCGAGGTCGAATCCATAGGGACGAATCTTGTACGTTCCTGAAAATAACTAGAACTAGAAGAAGAAGAATATCTAAATCTAAATCTGGAATAATAGAGAAAGTAAATGTGAATAATGTAATTGAACTTATGAATTTAAAGGTGAGAACTAGGGTGCCAAGGATCCACTTGTAGCAATCAAGATGCTACCTTACTTGATTCAAGAGGCACAATTGGAATCAGAGTCCTATCTTATCCAATTGGAAGAAGAGATGATCAAATCTCTGAACTTTTCATTCATCTAGTCTCAATGGAGAAGGATTGTGAAGATTTGGAAGGGATTCCATTACCCTACCATGCCCGGGAGACGATGGTGAACAACACAATTTACCAATCGCACAATCTCAAATAGGAAAAGAAGATATTCAAAGCTATCGCAGTTTCTATTGTAATTTGAGTCACAACAAACCATAGAAAACTAAAAATATTCATTAATAATCAACTAGAAATTAATGAAGTTCAAAATAAACGAGAATCAAAGCAAGATAAACATCTTAATCACGCTACAAGCTTCACCTCTTTGCCCTAGCTAAGAGGTTTAGTTAACCATAAACATGAATAAACTAAAATCTCTTAAACAAAATATGAAAACAACTAAGGAAGAAGAGAAAAAAACTCTTGGCGGCGGTTCTCCACCCTTTTACTCTACTCCTCAAACCCTATAAGATACCTAGGAGCGTCCTAGGGACTCCTATTTATAGTTGTGAAGCTCTACCTTATGCACCGACTTAGAATTTTCGCAATCCGATCGCAAAAGCATCTCAATTTATGTAACCACGTTACGCATTAGTCGGACCGAAGTCGAATCCGAACTTGGAAAGGATTCGGTTTCAGCAGTTGTCCGATTTCAGTCGGACCGAATTAATCTTCGGTCGAACCAAATTAACTCTAAAATTCATCGTTCTTCGTTGGAGCTTTTTGTGCACTTTTGGTCGCACTGAATCCTCCTTTTGGTCGAACCGAACTGGGTTTCGGTTGGACCGAATTGTCTATCGATCGAACTGAATTAGCTTCTAAATTTCATCATTGGTTGCTAGATTATTTTGTACGATTTCGATCGGACCAAACTTATCTGTTTTTTGCTACAGATTTTGTGATTTTTCGAGTCCTTTCTTCGGCTTTTGTACTTGGTTTCCTTGGATCTTTGGCATGTGAACTCTTCATTCTTGGTCTCCTAAGATCCCTCCTTTGCCTTGGTGATTCTTAAGTATCAAATCAATGCTTTTAGCATTCTTTTTAATTCAAGCTCTCAGATTCACCTTGCAACATAAACATGTATATACCATTAAGCATTATCATGTTCATAAAACCAAGATATAAATAGGGGAGAATATGCAATATTTGACATCAACAATTGGTATGGACCATGACATTGTCTTAGGTTAGGCTTTTGATACATAATTTGCAAAGGGGAATAGCGCTATCAATTTGGCTAAAAACTCAGTTTATCACTCTTGCACTAAACACATTGATGTTTGTCACCATTTTATCCGACAGGTGCTTGAGGAAGGAAGAGTTACTCTGGAGAAGATTCACACGAGCGTGAATACGACTGACATGCTCACCAAGGTAGTTCCTGCAGAGAGGTTCAAGTTATGTGCAACTTCTCTGGTCTTGGCGAAGCCGTAAAAGAAGGACGAAGTGTGCACGAGAAGCGATGATCGAGCTATGATGCAAGGTAGGATTAGAAAATGAGAAAAGAAGCTATGAAGGATGGCAATTGAAGACATGGTGGAGATTGTTATTGTTAGATATCTTAAATGTGTAATTCAACAATTTGTTGATGACAGGTTTAATTTCATCAAGCAGGCTTCAATGTCATCGAAGTCGGCTCGATGCCATCGAGATTTTTCAAAATAAATCGAATTGGTTGCTGGACACTTTAGGTGCCCTTTTTTATGCCAACGAAGGTTGTTCGATGCCATCGAAGGCTGTTTGATGCCATCGATAAAATCTGAAATTTCATATTTGGTCGTTGGATCGTGTTGGTGTTATTCTGATGGCATCGAAGGTTTAGTTCGATGACATCAAAGTCTTATCAGAAGTGTCATCGAGTGTATCGTAGAGTTACGCGGATTTGCAAATTTGTGGGATTTGTTTCCAAATTCGATTGGGATTCTTTCAATTGCTTTATATTTGGGTGTAATCGGGATTAGGAAGTATCTAAGGCTTTCTAATTCATTCATGGGGTTTCAAGGGCTTGTAGGGAAGATTCGAGGCTTGTGCGAATCTAGTATCCTCTTTATCTCTTGTAATTTTCTGCTTTCATAGTGTTTATTATTGTTTTGTGCCGTGGTTTTTTTCCCGCAAAGGTTTTCCATGTTAAATCCATTGTGTTTTGCTTTGTGCTTCCTCAGTGCGATTGGATTACCCCACTTGATTCATCTATGTGTGCTTCCGCGATCCCCCAACAATCCCCTGGCCTGAATGACTTCGGTGATTGGCCTACGATTGCAATGGTCTAAGGGTCTCGGTTACAGGAGAGGAAGGAGTTTAACACCTTCTTTTGCTCGTAAGTCATGCGGTCTTTACTCTACGAGATAGATTACTTTTAAGGGAAATTAATTTTGCAACAGCGTATTACATCTAGCCATGCTTCACGTAGTTCTTTTAAAGGACTGGGTAGGCGGAAAGTAGAGAAAATCCTAGCCTTGATTTGCAAAGTCAAACGACTCTGGGTAAGCAAGTAAAATAAAAAATTTTTTTTTTTTTTTTAAAAAAAGAGAGTAAAAATAGAACAAATTAGAATACGATGAAGGGTACACTAGAAATCTATGTAATGGAATATTCTCCTGAGGTTGACTGAGATATGAGAAAGAAATAGAGAAATCATGCGCTCCTATTTGTTCAAAGGGGATGTTCAAATCTCCCATTCTGACCCTATTCTATGTTGGCTGACTCTCTCCCGAATGAGTTGACTTTTTCAAGTGTTGTTTATGGTGAGCCGATAGTGAACACTAGTCAATTTTTCACCTCCATAAGCTTTGTGCATGAGGATCTATATTTGGGGTTAGTGAAAAGTATGTCGGGTGGCCATCGGTGGGCAACGGGCCAACGGTTTCCTAGCTTCATGATTTCGGCCCAACAACTCTTCTTCAATGTTTTCTTTTTCCCCATCTTTTCTGGTTTGGTTTTAAGCTTACGAGGTTAATGATCGAGTGATCCAGGCCATTCATTGCTTTTTTAGGGGAGTTTAAGACTAGCAAATTTGTTTTTCCTAATTGGCTTTCAACGCTTCCTTTGGTAGATAGGTGTAATTTTATCGAAACGTTGCCTGGGTCATGGACTCTCTGGTGGGTGCCGACCCTTAATTCCGATTGAAGGACAAAGGGTTGGAAATTTCTTAATCGGGTATGGTAATTTTTCGTATGACGAGCTAGGGATCCCATCTCTTAATTTTGTCGGACATTGAATAGTGGCTAAGGGATCCAGGTGCAATTTAATCAAGGTATAATCAGACGGTTCAGGAGTAATATCTCGTGATTTAGGTGGGGTGTTTACAGAGATTCTGAAAAGCAAGGAGGCCATTAATGTCTAAGTCACCCACTTATAGAAAGTTGTGGATCATATTGATGAGTAGGTCTAGCCTTCTTGGGGCTTCCGTAGAACTCGATGCAATGTATCTCTCTCTCTACATGGCTAAAGTGTTAGCATTTGCCCTTGAAGGTGGTCCACAACCATGTCAAATGGTGGGTTTGAACAGTTTGGATCTACATGATGAGCATCTGGTAGGGCCAACTAGATGTCGTCATACACATACACTATTGGGTTGTAATGTACCGAACTCTATTATCCAAGAGGGAAGTTTTGTGTGGGCTAGTTTTTATTCAGAAAGCGTGGAGACATGAATGTGAAAGAATTCGATGGTGGGAAGGATTCTATTAGGGTTTTCTAAACGTGGAGCATTTAATATTTGACTTCATACCCACAATCAGAAGCACTTTCCCTAGAGAGTGTTGAGAGAATAGCAACGAAAGAAACTGAAATTAAATGAAATAGAAAATTAAAATCAAGCTTGAAGTACGTATTAGATACGCTTTTCTTAAAGTGCTATTGGCCCCATCTCATCAATATGAGATCTTTGTTGGATTGCTAGTGAACCGCTTCCAGGATACGACGAGCCTTAATGGTTTTGTATGCAGCAATCACAAAGATACCATAGTCAAAACTCTCCGTACACAATTTTCATTTGGAAAGAGCATTGCAACTTATGGTAATTTAATTGATTTACAGGGTTTTATAGAGAATGAAGGGGGTGAGTTTTTGTAAAGAGGCTATTCTTAAAAACACATGTAAAACCGCTCACAACGGTTATGTTTATTTTGAAGAGATGGGACTAACTCTAAATAAATTTTACAAAGAAATACGACTTAACTCTAAACAAGTTTTATGAAGAGACATGATTTAACTCAAATTGACCGAACTACCATTCTCACGGGCGAAAGGCGCATTGAAAAAATTCAACTGGCAAAAACTTAATAACTACCGAAATCTGCTGACAGATTGGCAGAACGGCCATATCTACTGGCCAAGTTGCGCAATGGTCGGAATCTGCCTGGCCGATTGGCACAACGGCTGCTCTTTTCCAGTCGATTGGCACAATGGTCAGTTTCTACCCCCGATTGTTGCAACTGCCATAAACAGAACCAATTTTCACGATGGTCAATTATTGTCGGTCCATTATTAAAACGACCAATCTTGTGACGGACTTACTTGATATAGTCGTTTTAGCAACAACTTAAGTCACACCAAGACTTGCACTGGATCATGTTGGTCCGCAATAGATCACAAAAGAGCGCCACTCACAATTAGTTAGACGTCCAACTAGTTGCCATGTCGGGCCTATCATATGTTTGTTTGACATCTTGACAATCTACTATGGTTATCCCACCATGAAAATGGGATACCCTTAAAATCAGGTCGATCCAAGCATTACATGCATCTCATATGAACTTAGTAGTTGTTAATAGTTTTCTCTGATGTGCCCCACCTAATAGTTTGATTAACCCAAGTTTTGGAGCATCCCATTTTCTAAAATGGGACAACTATGCTAAATGGGCAATATGTCATATAAGCACCAGGCTACACGCCAACTGGAATTAATGTGAAATCCACCCCCAACCATTAGGTTAATCACTTCATGTTACTTCATGGTAGACCCAATGAGCTAAATGTGAAATCCACCCAACCATCAAGTGAGTCACTTCATGTTAGACCCAATGCCCAAAAATCAATCTCATTAGCTCATAAAGCCCTGTAAAAATCAAGGGTGAATGTCTATTTCTCCACTTTTTTCATTGATATGAATGGCAAATAAACATCGTGGTGGGGCCTAGAAAGGTTTCAACGGTGGGCATCACTCCCCAATGATTTGGGGGGGGGGGGGGGGGGGGGGGGGGGGGGTGTGTGTGTGTGTGTGTGTGTGTGTGTGACCACATAAGAAATAGGAATGTGGTATATCTATCGAGTGGCTTTTGGTTGACTTTTCTTACAAGACAACAATCCCCATGGTGGGGCTAACCTATTTGATGGATTAGATGCTGAAAGGACATTAAAAAGGTAAAGATATTGATTGGGTGGTTGGAAAATTACGTTCACGCGTATTGGGCTTGAGATTCTTCCAACTTATTAATTGCATGAAACATTCAACCTGTCCAAATAAATCTTGGCACCACAACGAGGACAACATTGTGCAAAATTAAGCCATTTCCAGTCAGGGAATGATTGACATATACTGTAGAAAAGGACCAAGGAAGGGTGCTCTTTCCTTTTTAAAATCATACCTGTAGAGGTAGGGTAGATGAAAGAGGGACGAAATGTAGTACAAACCACCAACGCCTAGGCAGAATGTCCACTAAAACAGGCTAGTCATTGGTACACATATCCTAAAATAATACACAGCCAAAAGCCACTTTTGCCAAAACACACCTGAATACAAGCAGGAAATGCAAGCCACCAAATCTCCTCTTAAAACTGGCATGGCTCAGCGACGAGTTTCAAATTGTCAAAAAGCCCAGAAAAAGGTGACCATGAATAGCACAAAAAGCATGCAGTAGAAACACACTGAAAAATTAGCCAAGCAAGCACACCCCATCATGATATCACAATCACAACTACCAAAAACCAGCTAAACCAAAAACATAACATTTGCACAAACTAATCAGTCCCCTAAATCATTGGGGAGTGATTAGGGGAGAAATATATCACTCCCTACTATTTCAGTACTTGGGCCACAAAAAACAGAACATTAAAAGCCAAACAGCTCATTGCCATGGAAATTCCGTAAATTAAATTGAAGACTCAAGGCCTTGTATTTATTACAATGACTGTCATCGCTACTACTAACAACCCATCTTAACTTCCATCCCTACTTCCCTCCACATCATTAAGATTTTCAAATCAGCACTCAGCGAATCTGAAAAGGATCAGCAAAACATGGACAATGTTATTAGGGTGAAAAAAAAGAAGGAAAGAAGGAACCTGTGTGCGCTAGGAGAACAATAAAAAATTACACACATACACACACACACAGAGAGAGAGAGAGAGAGAGAGAGAGAGAGAGAGAGAGCACATCCTAAATGCACAGATGAACACCAACCAAAAACATCCAAATTCTCTATCCATTCTGCTCACACTCATGGTGCCATAAAAGGATGGGCTATAATAAACAATGTGCACTGGTCCACCTCAATAGGCAAAATCATGCATAAGATCACCTTATCAAGGTGACCGCAGGTATTCTTAATCCATCCACCATGGGACAAACACAGAGACAATATGAATTGAGATACATGTATGCCATGGCTAGCCACTGGTTAGTAAACAGTGACAGACTCACACCACAGTGCAACCCTCTTAGAATCAACTCAGAGGTAATTTCACTTACCCCAATTCAGAAAGCTTCAAATGAGCTTCAGCATAATCTGCAAAGAAAGCATCCTCATCCTACACAAAGAAAAACAGAATTCAACTTCAGTTATATATATATATATATATATATATATATGGAAAAGGTTCTATGCGGTCGAGCTCATGGGAACTTCCCATGAGGTCGAGCTGTGTGGGCCCCACCGAGATGCGTGTCAAACATCTACCCCATCAGTCAGATGCACCATTCCATGGTGGGCTTAGGGCTTAAAAATCAAGTCAATCCGTGACATGTGTGGGCCACACCACATACAAAAGTTGAGAGGGGTTATCCTCCATTAAAACATTCATAATCATTTTTTCGGCCCACCGAGATGTGATTCACAAATCCAGCCTATCCGTTATGTGTGTCCCACTTGGATGAGAAGTTTCAGATGCATCCAAATTTCAGGTGAGCCCCACCAAATGCTCTTAGATGTTTTAGGCATGTCTTCCCATGATTTTAGATGGTATGGCCCACCTGAGTTCCATATACGGCTGATGTTTGGGATATCCAATAATTTAAGAGGACCCATCAAATTCACAGTGTTGATGTTAGACATATATCATGGTGGGGCCCACACAGCTCAGCCTCATATATATATATAAGAAAGGGGAGCTGCTTATTTGATGAAGATAAGGTAATTAAGAATACGAACAGCAGCATATTTTTCAACAAGGGGACGGAAAACTGGATCACTAAGAAGGGCCTTGTCTGTTGGAAGCTGGAGAAGACCCTCTTTCTCTCCACTCAGAAGCTCTCTGCAGATTAAAAAAATTAGGTGGTGTCAAGGATAGGGGATACAAATTGATCCACAAGTCCATGATCAATGAAAGCAAATACATAAAGAAAACACCCATATCTTTTTGAAGACTGTCTTACATGAAGTAAGTATTATCGAAGATCAGGGGATCGGTAGTCCAAGCTCCCTCAAATCCAGAGCGCTCCTTGTGGCACCTTCCCTACATTATCAATCCAAACAACACCCAAATGCATTTTAGTAGTGGAGATAATTAGGTTGCACTCATCTGCATAGAAAAGGGCAATGGAAAAGAAGTGAAGAGAAGGAAAAGCAAAAAGTTCAAAATCCTACTAACCAGGGTGTGTCCGCCAGAGAGAGCAACAATGTCCTGATCACTGAGACCCATGTGACCAAATACATCCCTCAAGTGGTCAGAACCTGAAACAGAGACAATGAGCAATGAAATTTTGCAAAGACATGTATCATCTTCCTCTTCCGCTTCCTCTTCTCCCATTATTTTCTCTTTTGCATCAGAGATGCATTTACAAACAATAATGAACATGGCATAATCATTGTCCTTAGATACAAATTCCACACTACCACAGCAGGCCATGATGATGAAAGTAGGCAGGGAAACAAGTTCCAGTTCAGAACCAAGAGGCTTTCTAGCCAGTGAGTGATCTTTTTTTATGGTCCTCTGTGATTAGTCTATAGGGTGAATGTCAATAGTCAAACAAATCAATGACCAACTGGCCAAAGAGACATGTGATTTGGGTCCAAACACCATCTTTTGAATCCTAATCAAACAAAAATTAGGATGATAACTATTTGGTGCTAAGGTGAGTAAAAGGAAGTCAGTAGTCAAACTAATCAACATTCCACTGACTAAAGAAGCATTGGTGATTTGCAGTCAAATTGGGTACTCTGAGATTTCAGATTTTAAAGACAGCAATCAAAGTAGAAAAGCAAATATGCTTTTAGAAATGTACCTTTGGTGGCATCTGGAAGGCGGCCTTCTGGAGGGGATTCAGGCTTGTCCTGAAACAAAAGCATGGTATAAATTTCATTACATAAAGCAAAGCATGCCTATAAGAATTGAAAATTTGACTGCTAGGATTTCTCAGTGGGAAGTTTTGTGCAATATCAACTGGCATGTGTGGCCCACCCATCCAGATGAACAGTGCACTACAGACTGAGACAGGATTGTACATAGACCATTAGCTACATTGACTTTTAACCATCAAGGTCAATAATTGGATGGCTAGAATAGTAACATTTTGTGCAATATCATTCACCACATGATACAGGCCTGTAAAGAGTACTTGCTGAATGAAACAACATAATTCCACACCAAACATTGCATACTTCATTATTCATATATTTAGGTGATCAATACACATAGTTGGAAATTGGTAAATCAAACAAAGTAGAAACACCCTCCATGGTTTTTTCTACCAAATATATACTGTTTTTCCACTAAGCCACATGCATTGCATCGCATCACTAATATTTCCACCATTCCAGTCTATGGGGGAGATAAGGTCTTTACGAACTGCCTTCCAAATGGGTAGCTAATGAAAACTTACAATGACTATTTATATTTTACATATAAATCAAAAGGACCATTTGATCAACTACTATACGCAAATAAACATAAGCAAAAACAAAAAGAAGAACTAAAGAGAAACTGGCAATAGATAATAATGAAACAAGAGCTTCACAATACCTCCCTCCCAGGATGGAAAGGAACCTCAGGCCCTCCAGTAACTTCTACAGCAACAACACCAGCCAACTGCAACAGAAATGCAAGGCATATCCAACATCATGCAACAACAATAAATAATATATAATCGAAGAACTTATGTTCAATGTAGCTTTATCTACCTGGTCAAAATCAGCATTAGACAAGATGGGGAACTGCACCCTGATGGGCTCCAAGAGCCTGATAGCAATGTCAAGGCCATTGTTGGCACCATGAGAAAGCTCAGCTGGCTTCCTGATTGTCCCAAATGGACCACCTGTCCTCGTCTTAACATCGTAAGTACCAGCTGAGTGCCATCTGCAGTATTAACCAATAGAAATTTATCATAATCTTCTTCTTTTCTTTTCTTCCAATTTCTAATGTCTACAAAATAATAAAACAAGGAAACCTTAGCACTTACGCCAATCGGAGCATAATGGGGGCACAATGTTTCAGAGCAATGAGTCCCCTGAGCTTCCTCTTGCATTTCTCAATTGCCTGCTTGTATTCATCGCTCACGGTGGGATATGACTTCCCCATGCTAAATGAATGAATGCAAGCCTTGTCAGACATGGAAATGAATGCAAGACTATAAACATATATGTACCAAAATAAAATGTAAAAACTAAAAATAAGAAGAAAAAAAAAAAAGTAAAAAAAGAAGACAATTATTAAGTCTAAGCTATAATCCAACAGCTTTTGTTCACCATACATCACTACAGTGGGATCCTATGACAAGACGAAGAACACTAAACAGGAGCAGTGGTGTATTGGCATACAAAAGAAACCCAAACATTGGCTATGATCAAAGGAGAGACAGTTGGATAGGAGGATCCATGAATGATAACCGAACAATAGATAATCAGAGTCACACACCAAAGGGGATATGGACCACCAGGGTTGGGATCTTCCAAACCATTGATCTCAAGGGGATCACTAGATGGAGGTTGCTCCAGGAAATCTTCCAGAATAGATCCTTTAGATCCTAAGCAGTCATTGTACATCCCTTTCTCCATTATGGACCACCAATTTATGTCTCTCAAAAATAACTACTGGGACACAGATTGCAGGATTGCATAGTGTCACTGCCAGTTGTGACTCGCTACTGGACAGTGCTCTGTGGGTCTCGCCATCATGTACATGTTTTATCCACGTTGTCCATCCATTTTTCCAGATCACTTTAGGTAATGAGCCCAAAAATGAAGCAGATCCAATTATCAGGTGACCACAACATAATTTATATATATAAAAAAATAATAAAATAAAATAAAATAAAAAATGGTGATTGAACACCCACCATTAAAACTTTCCTAGGGCCCACTATAATGTTTATTTTCCATCTAACCTGTTGATTAGGTCACAAAGACCTGGATGAAGGGGAAACAAAAACATCAACTTGATCAAAACTTTTGTGGGCCCCAAGAAGTTTGTAATGGTGGGTGTTCAATCACCACTATTTCCAGTGGTGATGTCCACCTGAGATTTGGATCCACTTCATTTTTTGGCTCATGCCCTAAAATGATCTGGAAAAATTGATGGCCAGAATGGATGAGACACATGTGATGGTGCAGGCCACAGAGCACCATCCAGTAGTGATTCTACTGGCAGTGTCAGCATGCAATCAGCATCCCCTAAGCAATCATTGCACATCCCTTAAACTACTGAATATGGACCACCACTATGTTTCTCTAAACTATCTATGCACATAGAATAGGTCAGGATCTTCCAATCGAAGTATCTCCAGGACATCAACAGTCCATTCTGGGGCCAAGAACATCAACGGTTTGGATCACTGATCCCAAATGTACAGAGTCATACATGCGATTGCTGATGAGCATGGCTAAACATGATATGAAGGATGGATAAACGATTGTTGAGAGGCTCTAAAAACTAATGATGATGATGATGATGATAAAGACAAAAAAATAGTTGCAGCAACAACATGATAAAATCTGATTACATAAATTAAAATAAAATAAAAAAAAAAAAACACGGCTACAATATGAAATCTGTTTTCATAATAATTATAGTTAAAACACAACAACAACATGACCATAATATGAAACTCGTTTTCGTAAAATCACAACAACAACAACAATTAAAAACAAGTTACGGAAAAATAAAGAAAGGTGAGGCAGAAAAACATATTTGAGTAGTAACAAATAAGAAAAACAGAGAAATTAGGTTTTAGGATTCTGCATTAAACAACAATAATAACAACAATACCAATAATAAAAGTGGGCTATCAGGAAATCAACAAAATAACATGAACCATTCATTCATTACATGCTTCCATCATAGAGATCCATTCCTCGTAGCAAGTATGGTGACATCCAAACCGTTAATCCATCATAGAGATCCCCAAAAGGACCATGGAACAGAAACAACAGTGATCGGACAAATCCACTCATACAAAAGATTTCTCACAAAAATCTTTCAGAAAGTTAGGATTGTCGGATCTATACATTGATTATTACCTCATTAGCGATCTACAAAAGAGATTGTAGAAAAAAAAAAAAAAAAGAAGATAGAAGAAGGGAGACGAGGAACTTGTTAGGGTTTTACCTTTCTAAAGGGATGAAGGAGAGGGAGTGTGTGGGTGTTGCGAGCAAAGCCAAGAAACAGAAAGGGTAGATGGCACGAGCTGAACACGCTCCTCACGGCCGGCCTCAGCAGATAAATAAGGGTTTCTGACTAGGGAGGAAGATTCTAGTAACTCGCTTCCTACCGTCCGATTGATATTATTTCTATGGCCAGGATTTCTTCGATTGCCCAATGATATATGGAACGATTAGATGTGCGATGCGATGCGTGTTTTGAGGAGTAGGTAGGAATACTATTTTTATTTTTATGTTAAGAAATGTATATAAATGGGAAAGCAGGATAACGCACTATGGGGTGAATATTGTTGACGGACTCGATCCTCAAATGACGAAAATACCCTTCATTTCTCAGCGTCTTTATTTGGTCGAAAAATCTCCCGTATAAATGACGACCTCCGTGAAAGAGGTGGATCACAACCACAATGATGGCCGCACCAATACAACTGAATCATACTATCGGCTCTCTAATGATTTTGATCTTCTGTCTGATACGTACGATCATCACCTTGTAAGATAATCAGGCCCATCATTGTACGATCATCACCTTGTAAGATAAGCCCATCATTCATTGGGAGGGCCGCACCAGGGGTGTCAATGGGCTGGGCTTCAGCCTGAAAAATCAGAATTTTAAATAGGGCCATCCGAACAGCTTAGCTGAAAAGAGTTCAAAATCCAGGCCAGACCGGTTGACAGCCCTAGGCCGCTGCACCACTACTTGGGAGTAGAGCTGTACACAAGTTGAGCTAGCTTGGCCAGCTTACTCGACTTAACTCGGAAAAGCTTGACTCACCTCCGCTTGAAATGGGATTCAAACTAAGATGGTCTGGTTTTTAAAGCTCAAAAAAATTTCAAGCCCAGTTGGAGCTTGCTGAGTTCAAGCTTGCCAAGCTCGAATCGGAATGAACCTCAACTTGAATCGACTCAGTGATTCGGTTATTTTGATATTGATGCTACTCATCAAGTGTTTGATTAAACGACTTAATGAAGTGTTGTTTCAGGTGCATACATTCTCTGCAGGATTAGCTGGTGGCAAGGAAGGAATGGATACAAAACAAATCACTAAAAAAAAAAAAAAAAAAAAAACTTTACATTATAAAGCTGCTTTTATATCTTAATTTTAATTATGATTTTGCTAGTCGAGTGTTTGATGAAATACTTATAAAGAGTTGTTTCGCATTCCATGAGAAATTGAAGATACATTCTATGTGTTTGAGAAAATTTCACACGGGCTCGAACTAGCTCGAGCTCCTGACAAAACCGAGCTGAGCCGAGTTCGAGCTGGTGTTAGCTACTGGCCGAACCGACCCAAATTGTGCCAACCGTGACTCAATTCGACTCATGTACATCTCTACTGGGGAGTAATACTACTCGCTCTCCATGATATGCATCGTGTCCTTCTGTGCAATTAACCCTCCAAGAACCACATGACTCTGAATTGCATGGCTCCTATTGCGCCATTTATAATCAACATATCCAATGCTTAATTACGAGTACCCATTTTCACCACAAATATATAGTAAACTACAATTTCTTATATTCATTTAGAGTGTCAAAATACTG
Organism: Magnolia officinalis; assembly: GCA_021015155.1. Lineage (NCBI taxonomy): Eukaryota > Viridiplantae > Streptophyta > Magnoliopsida > Magnoliales > Magnoliaceae > Magnolia > Magnolia officinalis. The sequence goes on from JAJHSJ010000008.1 coordinate 29,153,943, forward strand.
GTTAGAGAGAGAATCAAAGGAAAATGGACTACTCACTTTTTATATTTTTGCCATGTAATTATCAGTTGAAATGGAAATAATCGTCAAACATTAAACTTTAACCGTTGATTTTTGGGTTGTAATCCATCCACAAGGTAAGCAATTTGGATTGTACATTTGAGCCTGCCATTTCTTTTATTTGTTTGTTTATTTATTTTATTTTTTGGTATAACTTTGGTTCCAATGTTTAGATTCAACCAAATTTTGTAATTATTTGATCATCTAATAGCTGGACACTTATTGAATGGTTAAAATTGACTATATCCAATGGCTGAAACCAAAAAGTGTATGTTGATGCAAAAAATTGGTTCACCCTCTTTAGACCTTTGAGTGTCTGCATAAGAAAAAGACAAATGAGACCCTGGCTAGAGCAAGGGACCCTCCGATACTAAAGTCAGGTTAGGAATCTGAGTCTAGTAGTATTCAAGGGTTTTGGGTGAGAGATTTTGTGTACTTTTTCACGTAGATGGACCCATTATTTATAGTGTAGGTGGGTTAGAGACGGTTATTGATTTTAGGCTAAATCTTTGCGTAAGTTTCTCAACCGTTACGTGATATTTTTGGTGAATTTAATATCAAGTGGTCGAACCCTGAAAAAGTTAAGGCAGATGGCCAAGGCTGAGGTTTATGGCCAACCTGACTTGCCGAGGCCAACCTGCTGACATGTCGACCTGCCGAACTGCGAGGGAGATCTTCCTTGGCCATTGAGGAGCTTATTGATCATGATCGACGCTGACCGACCTTGTATCCCGCAAAGATGTCCGAGATGACATCTTCTCTTTAAATAGTCCATTTTTACCCATAATAGCATCCATGAATTAGATTTAGGTCCACCAATTTAATTTTGGACTATGATTTAGCGAGTGGGTTTCACAGCTTAGCCTAATATCATGCACGCAACATGTGTGCCTGTCTAAATTGAGCATCATGCGTTAGAGAGTATCAAATAATGTTCCCTACAAGTGGCAATGGACCAGCTTTATTCTAGCCAAGCTAGACCAAGCCCAGCCTTAGCCTAGAAAAGTGTTTAAGGCTCGGGTCGAACTTGGCCCAGCTTGAATCAATAAAAACCTATTTCCCACTTAAACATTCCTAATTTATTTGCTGATTGAAGGGGCCCTAAACGGGAAAAAAAAAAAAAAAAAAAAACCACTTTGGAAAGAATGCAACCAATGGCATGCATTTGATATAAATGGGTTGCCTAAGTGGAGTTTAAATGGCATATATTGTGGGATGTGGATTGTGTACTACCCACACTCGTCCCTAGCTTCGAACGGGCAGTTCTGTGGGTGGGCCCACCGTGATGTATCTATACATCCAAACCGTCAATCCCTTTTCTCAAATTATTTTAAGGCATGAACACAAAAATGAGGTAGATCCAACGCTCAAGTGGACCACACCAAATAATAATCTTGGTTGCATTAAAATACACAAAACATTAAATGTCAGTTGCATTAAATGCAAGAGTCATCTGTGGTGTGGTCCATCTGATCGTTGGATTTGCCTCATTTTTGTTTTGATGCCTTAAAATAATATGAGAAAAGGGATAGACAGTTTGGATGTAAAGATATATCACGATGGGCCCACTCGCAGAACTGCCTGTTCGGAGCTAGGGACGGATAGGGGTAGTATGCAATCCATGTCCATATTTGTGGAATATACCACATGTACATGGCACGGATTAGGTACTACCACCGCCTATTCGGATCTCGGGGCGGGCGGAGGCTCTGAGGGCCATTGAGGGGTCACCATGATGTATGGATTTTATCCGTCCATCCATTTTTTTCATATCATTTTAGAATACTGGACCAAAAATAGGGCATATCCAGGTCTCAATTGGACCACACAATGGAGATTAAATTTCTACCATTGAAAAATTCTTAGGGTACACAGGAGTTTTAGATCAAGATGATATTTGTTTTTTTCACTTCATCCAGGTGTATATGATCATATCAATAGGTTGGATGGAAAATAAAGGATACGGTGGACCCTAAGAAGGTTTCAATGGTGGGCGTCCTTAGTACCACTTCTTCCTATGGTGTGGTCCACTTAAGCCTTTGATCTTCCTTATTTTTGTCACAATTTTCTAAAATGATATGGAAAAATGGATGGACCATGTGGATAAAAGCGATATGTCATGTGACCCCTCAGTGGCCGAGACAGGCGGAGGCTAATCCGCGCCCCATGTATATGAAATCAGGTAGTGCCGGTTGGGACCAAACCTGACTAAAATAACTTGAGCCTAAGTCCGGCCAGGTAAATGCTCGGGCCATGCATGCCAACACTAAACCCGGACCATGGACCAAGTTAATAGGTTCGGCCCGTTTCCACCCTTGCCCGTCGCCAAAGTAAGAAACTTCAACGTGCGGATCACGCGTTCAATCATTCTGCAAGCAGTCAGGGGTGTTTTTGTCATAAAAATAAATAAAAATGAAAAGAAATGATAAACAATAAATACGGTGATGTGTTTCGTTGTATTTGCTTTCTCTTTTCAAAGCACGCAGTTCCAATAGCTAAATTACGTTCCGCTCAAAACCAAATGTATGATTTTTTTAATCACTTAGATTTCGTGCATTTACGGACTATAGTTTAACGATCCAAACTGTTAATAAGATGGGCCACATGAGGGATAAGATCTTTCTGTAACTTTTTCTTGATTAAAATGCTTAAACCTTATAATTTGAAGCCTTCACAATAATCGATAAGGACCGTTCTATTCTGTCTCAAAGCTCTGTAATTTAGATCACAATATTGAGGATTTAGATTCAATGAAATATGGATATATCTAGATTATTCACCAATCCATTACCGGGCCCACCGTATCAACCGTTCGGATTATCAAACAATGGGTTTCAAATGCAAGAAACTGGGCTCGCCGGTGGGGTTTACCTTTTTGTTGGCGAGGAAGACCCTAGCAATCGTCTCACCACAATACCCGGATCAAGTTTGGGCCAGTGTGAACACGGCTCCTTATGAGATGATTCCCTCTGGAAATTGAAGCGAGAGCCGTTCAAATATCACCACATGGAGCAATACTGGTGGCTAGAGGCGGATTTTGTGCACGTTCCACGTTGGCGGGTGCGTTTCCGATCCCTATTTTACGCATCGCGTAAAACACCCAAGCCGTGGGAGCCTCCATGTTCTATATATGAAATCCACCCCGTCCATCTAGTTGAAACTCTTATTTTAACCATACAAAAAAAATCAGCTGATAAAAATCTCATATGTCCTACACCAACGGGAACAATATAAAATTGCGACTGAAACCTTTATAAGTTGTCGTGTTGTGGCTCTTCTGAGCTTTGGATGAGATTGACATCTGGTTTACACCTCATCCTGGCGAGCCACGCATTATGAACGGGTTTGATGAAAGATACACGCCATAATGGCCCTAGACACAAACCTATGCTTGGCGTCCCATTCCCATTATTACCTTTGTTGTGGTCCATCTTAGTTGTGGATCTAGAGTATTTTCGGGCACAGGTCTTAGCATCCAGGAGCTCACCTGATGGAAGGAGTGGATTTCATTTGTACAACATGGTGGGCCTCTGAGAGCCTAGGTGTTTATATTTAAAATCTATGTTCCGTGGCGAGGGCTCTCTTTATGAGGATTCGCTCATCTATTTCAATGCTTTATGGGGCGTGAGTGGGACGCAGATTGCGTCCTAGCCCCGGCCAGATGGTAATCCATCCGTCCAGGTGGGGCTCTTTGGGGCCCACCGTGATGTAAGTATTTTATCCACGTCGTTCATCATTTTTCTCATATCATTTTAAGATATGATACAGAAAAATGAGTCAGGTGAAAGGCTTAAGTGAATCACAAAGTGGGAATTGAACGTCCACCATTAAAAACTTCTTGGGAGCTGGAGAAGCTTCGGGTTAGCAATATATAGTTTTCTTCTTTAGTAAAACAAGATAAAAACATCACAGTGGCACTTAGAAAGGTTTCAACGGTAGGTGTCGTTATCACTGCACCTTCCTTTAGTGTGGTCCACTAGAGCTGTGGACCTGCCTCATTTTGAGGATCATATCTTAAAATGATCTGAGAAAAGCAATTAAGGGCGTGGATTAAAAAACTTACATCATGGTGGACCCCACAGAGCCCTATCGTCCGGGCGGGGGTAGGATGCAATCCGCGTCCGCATGAGTGCTGCAATTTTTAAATAAATCCAGTCGACTGCACCCCACCACGCGAATAAAAGGTTCGGCAGACTCTTTGGTTAGTTCTGCACAATCTGCAAGGTGGTAGTTACTTAATTCAGCTCGTTTGTGGCACTATTATACATCTATCTGAACCTTCCAAACGGTGTGTACCATTGCTAATAGACCATATCTATAAAATCACACTGGTCAAGTATTCCTTACTATCTAATTAATAGTTATCAAATGGATTGTTAAAAGTAAAATAAGCAAGTGATCCAAATTTAAAAGGAAACATTTTTGAGACCGCGACGTATGTGCGAGACTTTCTCTCTCTCTCTCTCTCTCTCTCTCTCTACCTTTCTCTTACTCTCTCATACATCTCTTTCCCACTTCTCTTCATGTGTATGTGTGCATGCAGCCTAGTTTTTTAATACTTTTGGTAGGACTCGTGTGTGGTACGTGTAAGGAGTATAGGCAGAGAAAGTACATACTCTATCAGGGCTGGTTTGGTTTGATGTAATTACCGTTAAAAAAAAGTTCATACTGTTTTAGGGCTTGTTTGGTTAGATGTAATTACATGTATTTTAATTTAATTTCTTTCAAATCAATTTTAAATGCATGCATCAAACACTTTAAATGCATGCATCAAATAACAACGCATGGGTTTGAAAGTAAGGAAGAGTTGCCTCGATTAGATTTCACGATAAGGCCCCAACATAATATATGTGTTATATCCTCTCCATCCATTCATTAGTATAGATCATTTTAGGGCATGAGCCCAAAAATGAGATAGATTAAAAAATCAAGTGGACCACACTACATAAAATACTAAAGAATGAATGGTAACCATTTAAATGTTCTTCCCATAATATGGTCCACTCGAGCTTTGGATCAATCTCATTTTTAAGGCATACCCTTGAATGATCTCGCCAAATGAATGGATGGAGTGGATAAAGCATATACATCATGGTAGGACCCACATAGTCCATCTCATTTTCCACACCTAAAAAGTTGTTGTAATCAATGTTATACATCATCTCTTCCATCACAAAATCAAGTAGAATGTAATTAATGCTTAAAAAATGTAAAATACATTATTATATAGAGAAATTATGGTATCGAGCAAGTCTTATATTTATATTTTACCTTGTTTTAGTAAAGAAGAAAACTATATATTGCTAACCTGTGGATGTTGGTATATTATCGAACCACATATATCTCGGCACCACTTATTTTGTATTAACTTTTGTATTTTGTGATTTATTTTTTTTACATTCCATACAACGATCGTGTGTGAATGTTTTTTTTTTTTTGCAACAACATGTATCATATCCAAATGTTGAAAACCCTTTTTAACACAATATCGGTGTTAGTGTTTGGGTTGTAATTATGTTTTAGATGGTTGGATTGAGTTCTATCGAATATAAGGTGTCAAAGTTTGGCAGATCCAATTACATGTTATGAAAACAGATTTAAAGTGCTAAAGTTTGACAAATCTAATTATGCGTAGTGGAAACATATTTAAGGTGCCAAAGTTTGACAGATCTAATTATGCATTGTGAAAACATGTTGGACGTGAGGCCCACCAAAACACCCACATACTTGGTGAGCCTAAATGGCTTGCACGTGTGTTAGGCTTTAAACATAACAATTGGATGGCTAGCCGGTGGAAGAGATTCTTGCCTTAATGGTGGGCAAAATTTCATCCCATACTTGGCTAAGGCTCCTTGCTAGAAAGCCTATATTTGAAGTCGATCATCCAAGAGAACGATCTATAAGAATTCTCTCTCTCTCTCTCTCTCTCTCTCTCTCTCTCTCTCTCTCTCTCTCTCTCTCTCTCTCTCTCTCTCTCTCTCTCAAGAAAAATGTCTCTCTTCAAGGTATGACGAACTTTGCACCTCCATTAACGAGGATAGGCTAACTTTGGTTCATCATTGCGTGGGCCATCCATCTTGATTAGAGTTACTAGAGGGGTTGAATATTTATCATTCTCTCGTAGAATGGAATGGATTGGGGGTTTGTTTAGGTCATCACCACAAGGATAACGTGATATGTTGCCTAGTTTTGAGATCACTTCTGCTATGTTGGTGTTCAATTGATCGAACACCAGATATAACCACAACCGATATTGGTATCAGACTCATAATGGAATGTCTTCTTTTACAAAGAGGTAACCCGATAACTTTCCCGTAGAATATATATATATATATATATATATATATATATATATATATATATATATATTATATATATATATATATATATATATATACTGATCCATATACCTCTTATACTGGATCATCAGTGCATGTTGTGCGTAACGATCCACTCATATTGGTTTACGTCTATTCATGGATCGACTGACCTATTGTATACTTGTGAATGATGGATATTAGCGCCCACACATTTTTGTCTTTGTTTTTTAATGCAAATGGGCTAGCTTTCATTGATAGTATAGTTGACTTGAAGTCGCCACTAGCCAATTAGCTCAAAATTCTGCAGTTAGGTAGATTCTACAAAATCTATGTAAGATAGATAATTTGAAGACTTTCTTGCTTAAAAGTGACTCCTGATCTATGACCTAGCATTCTGAGTAAGGAACCTCAGTTATAAAGATGAAAGGTGTCAGGCACCCTCTCTGTCCGTACAAGTATATGGTCTATACTTTGTGTGGTTAATAATTTTCTAGGGGATAAGATGATTCTATTCTAAATGTAAAAATACCGATAATGGGACTAGACAAACTCGGATTTATGATGTGACATGATTCAAAATTCTGGCTAGCTAGAGAGCATATGTTTAGAGAATGTCTAGAAAAGCGAAGGGGTTAAGAGGAGATATGATGATGCTAAAATGATGTGCAAAAGACTAAGTAGTCATGAGTTTATAATGTGACAGTATTCAAAATTCTGGTAAGTTAAATAGCATATGCCTGATGGAGCCTAGAGAAGCACGTGTTGGGGGCCTTGCACAAAACCTTAGGATCTAGCCTCCTAGATCAAACCAGAATTATGGGATAATAAAGCAATGAAATAAATCAAAGCACAAACCACATAACACAAGAGATTTTTACTTGGAAAACCCTCAAAATGGTAAAAACCACGGGACCTCGTCCAGATCAACAATTCACTAAGAAGTAGAACGTTACAAGTGATCACAAGCATACACTGCTTGGATCAAACCTTCTTCACTCACACAAGAGTGGATGAACAATAAGAGAATAATTTAAAAAAGAAGAGATCTCACTGATCACGAGGACGTAGAAGCACTGAGACGTCAATTGCGCAGTAGATCACCTCTACGAACAAAATTCTCCCTTCCACAAGCTTCCTCTCTCTCTTTTCTATTTCTCTCTTTTTCTCTTTTTCTCTCTCTCTCACCTTAAAGGTGAGAACCCCTTAAAATAGAATACCCTAACCCCGTTTTGGAACCCCTTAAATAGAGAATTGGAGGAATTAGACTTAAATAAGGAAACTGTGCATAAGCGGAGGAATTAGACTCAAATAAGAAAACTGCCAATAAGCGGAGGAATTAGAGTCAAATAAGAAAATTGCGCTACCTCTCCTCTGAACTAAGGAGGAAAACCCCATCAAATCTCCTCCTTTCTGACTCAGGAGGAATTCGCATTCTTCAAGCCAGTTAGGTTTCTACAAACCTCAAACTTGCCCTTGAGCAATGCTTTGGTCATCATGTCTGACCCATTATCGTCCGTGTGGACCTTCTTAAGCTGTAACACCTTCTGTTCCAAAGTATCCTTGATCCAATGATACCGAATTTCTATGTGCTTCGACTGGAGTGCTGACTTGGGATTCTTACTCAAGTGTATAACACTTTGACTATCGTAATAGACCACGTGTTGCTTCTGCTTCAGGCTAAGTTCCTGTAGGAACCTCTTTATTTAAAGCATCTCTTTACATGCCTCTGTGACCGCAATATACTCGACCTCTGTCATCGACAATGATACAACCTTCTGTAGCTTGCTCTGCCAAGAGACCGTTGCCCCTGCAAACTTGAACATGAACCCCGATGTAGACTTCCTGGAGTCTATGTCACCTGCCATATCTGCATCTGTGTAGCCTTCTAACACAGGTTTTCCGTCACCATACTATAGGCTCAACCTGGATGAGCCTCTTAGATACGCAGTATCATTTCATCGCTGCTTAATGCTCTTTGTCAGGATTGGCAAGATACCGGCTAACAACACCAACCGCATATGCTATGTCTGGGAGCGTACACACCATAGCATACATCAAACTTCCTACCGCTGACGCCTAGGGTATCTTCCTCATCTCATCCACCTCTGTCTTCGCCTTAGGACACTGCTTGTCGCTCAATTTGAAGTGACCATCTAGTGGAATACTGACCGACTTTGCTGCATTCATATTGAACCGCTCTAGGACTTTCTCAATATACCGCTCTTGTGACAACTAAAGCTTTCTGCTGCTTCTGTCACGGGTTATTGATGTTTTATTTAAACCAATCTGATTTAAATGATTTTAAACTCGCAAGTATACTTATCAGATGTAGATATGGTACGTATTACAAGATCGTTCCCATGAGGACTGGTTGTCACAATTCGAAATTTACGACTCTTTTTAACTAATCCAAAAAAGGGTTTAGCAAACTATTAAGTAAATTATCACAAATCTATGAAAAATAACCGAGAGCAATAAGAAAAATTCAATCAAGGAGAAGACTAGGACTTTTGAATCCACCCCTAATTATCCTAACCCTTGTTTTACCTGTTGATTCACCTTAATTCGGATTGATATAAATTTAATAAATAAAGCACACTCTATGTCCTTGGTCCGGCACACAAAATGTATAATCCCTTAAAGCATAAAGATCACATCTTTCCATCCATGGTCAGACAAGAAGAGACGTAATTCCTATTTCTTTCTCTATAAGAAACCTGTTCGTGGTCAGACACAAGCACCTAGAATAAGATTCCAAACAACATCCACATCTAGACTTTGGGTAAGCTCATAGAATGGAGAAGTACGGAGATTTCAGTTAAGCACACTAGAGAAAGAAACACATCAATCAAATTAGATGAAATCAACACATACAAGAGTCAATCAAATTAGGGGCTTCATCTCAGCCCTAGGCAAGAAATTAGCAATCCATAAAATCAATTAGAAAGATGGAAAAATAAAATTCATAAAAAGCAAACATCCTTCTCTCTCTCTCTCTCTCCTCTTTCTTCCCTTTCTTCTCTCTCTCCTTGGCCTGGATTTGCTCCCGTTCAATGCTTCACGTCCAGCCACTAATCCCCCCTTCTTCCTCTTCTCTTCTCTCTTTATAGGCTGATGGAGGTCGTGGAAGGAAGCTTCCTTTTTCTGCTACAGTCGGTGGGGAGATGCGGACGCTGGAGCCAGTCGGTGCGTATATACTCATTACGCAGTGAAAATTAGAGCTTTACAAGAGCTTTACAACTTCGCTCTTCCTTGCAGTTCGTCCGAAAGATCAACGTCCCTTGGGACGTTTTTGAGTGGCCTACACAATGGACGAGTCAGATCATCCGTCTGATCATCACTGTGTTAATACAATCGTTCGAAAAAACTTGGACAGCGTCCGGACGTGAACAGAGATGCGGATCTCTTCCGCTGTGACACTGGTGTGGCCCATAATCAGTATTTTTTGAGAAATCCACTCCGTTCATTCAACTCGTGGCGAAAAACCAGTAAGAAATGGCTGGTTTCATATTGGATTTGGTGTGGCCCACAGAATAGCTTGCTTCGCCGTCCGAATTGTGTTCAACGGCTTGGATCTTCCGCTAGTTTTTATGAGGGAGAAAGAGCACCTAGGTCTTGGTAACATGGACCTTGGAACTCTAGTGGAATGTTTAGATTGTCTATATAGACAATAGATGGGGCCCACAACTGAAGACCGCAGGTCCTTGTTTTAAACAGAGAACGACACTTGCCATTTGCGAATTGTAGTCGATCAAACCGACTTTGACCGCATGATGCTATCCAGTGCACATCGAGTGCACTTATGCACTGTGCACTCTCAACTCCGGTGGGGTCCATGATGATGGATATGAGAGATCCGTTCCGTCCATCTCTTCTCTCGTATCTTTTAAACAGTTGGGACTAAAATTGAGTTATATCCAAATTGCAGGAGGGACCCAAATCGGGAATTAAGGGGATACAGTTGGGACTAAAATTGAGTCATATCCAAATTGCAGGAGGGACCCAAATCGGGAATTAAGGGGCTGATCTGTCCGTTGGGACACTTCCCGAGATATCCAATGGCTGAAATTTAATATGTACGGTTTATTTATGGCCCCCAGTAAATGTATGAAGTTTCAAGCCGAATGGATGATTGGAACCATGTGATCTTGCATTCTGGACCAATTTTGGACCTCTTTAACGTGAATGGCTTGATTTCCTCGGATACCTGGCATGTAAATCCATTGATCTCAGTCCTCTGGAGTCCGTCCCTTCCTTTGGTTACTTCGAGTGTCAAATCCACACTTGTAGTACTCTTTTTCAAGCCACGCTCCTGCTTACTCCCTGCAACAAAAACACAATTAAAATATGGCATTAAACATTATCATGTACGTAAAATTAGGCAATCATCGAGGTCTGATATATAATATTTGACCCTCATCACAACCCCCAACTAGCATTTTGCTAGTCCCGATCAAAACATGCAGAAAATAATTTCAGGAATAAAAAACAATTCCTGTAAACTCGAGTGACTTGTGAACAAATAGTCGAGATGTGAGAATTCTAAGATTCATGAATGGTGAGTAAAATTTTCTCCTGGAATCAAGCTTACAGTATACTTCATAATCAAGTTCAAAATATTAATCTATTAATTAGAACAATTCTAAACATTGAGTTCCATGAGTGTATAGTGTAATCTCGGCTTATTACTATTAAGAGATCCAATGGCAATTTCATGATATCATTGGTAATTAACTACAGAATTCATGACAACTGAAACCGATACTTGCCTTACAGATTAACTTTTCATTATACCAGCCTTTGATTTTCTTTATGAATAGTAACGCCAAGGAGTCATAAAGAGCCAAATATCAGAGTACGCAATACAAATCAACTATGCAAATTATACAATATTAGAGTACGCAATACAAATCAACTATGCAAATGAGGAGTCATAGAGAGCCAAATATCAGATGCTGAGGATACAATGCAATATATAAATCCTGCTAAGTCCGTCTAGACCATATAAGTGCAGAAACATAGCAACCCAAGACGCCATATGCCTGCGAATGTAATGTGATATGTGATGCGAATGAAATGACCAGGCTGGAGCGTGAAGTCGGGATGATAGTACGTAGTATCACAGGCTACGGGGTCCACCACAAGAGACTTTTATCCAAACCAGTCCCATACCTAAATTTGGATAGTCAAACATAATGTGGTAAACTCCTGATCTCAGATTAGTCGCGCGCCCCAACCAAAATCCTGGCCATTGTGAAGGTACACATTACAAATAGTTACGCACCACTAGCCCGAGTGGATAGTGAATGAATGAATGAATGAATGAGTATGCAACTCCTGCTCAATAAGTCCACATATCAGTACGGTTCCTCTCTGGGATCATCACTAGGGTCTATTACACTCTACACCAGCTTGCCGCCCTTATCCGAGCGCACAACTGGGTTAAGTGGAAGAGACCCACTATCCGCCTTCCAATATAGGGCCTGACTCGTCAATAGCGGACCCATTCTTCAAGCTGGTCAGACTCAACCTAGATATTGCCCCCTCACTCAGGCGGGTAAGGTCACACCCCCTCCCAACCGACCATGACACAGTGGGAGACACGATCTACTGGTATGCGGCCATCATGCGCTCATATACATCCACTCTGTCTCGACGTTGGGGCGTCTCTTGGCCACGGAGATTTAGGAATTTTCATCTAGGGACATCTATAGCGCCCGTATGCTAGAACCAAACATTTCCGGTGTCCCATCTGACCATTCACTATATGCCTGTGGAGGCTACAACCCTGATATTGCTAGAGCGTATAATAGTCATATCACAAAATGCGTGATGCGTGAGTCATACATCAATCCTGCGTATGCCGTGCGCTCATGTGAGATAACCTCCGCCTATCAGGGAGTCTCATATCAACCTGCCCAATGACATATGCAATGGTCAATCACATCTCATAACAAACATGCAGATGATGCGTATGGGCATGTATCATGATGCTATGCTGTCACATACTCATAACTGGTATCAATAACCGGCATCGACAATCGACCTCGACAATGTGACATTTAACCAACATTGCCCCAAAATAATGGCCCACATAGAGCCTAACATGTAGTGGACCCATGGCCTCACACAAGGGGCCAAATATATAACATCATGGGTCTCACTTAAGAGCTTAATACACATCACGATGAGCCTTTCACATGGGCCTAACATACATCACAATGGGCTACATCGCCTGGCCCTCAAATGTATCACAATGGGCCTCATATACATCACATTGGGCCTTAAACACGGGCTGAATACACATCAAAATGGGCCTCAAATACGTACCGCATATACATCACATTGGGCCTCAAATACGGGCCGCATATACATCACAATGGGCCTCAAACACAGGCCGAATACACATCACAATGGGCCTCAAATACGGGCCACATATACATCACATTGGGCCTCAAATACGGGGCTCATATATATCACATTGGGCCTCATATACATCATATGGGTCTCGACAATCGGCCTTGGCAATCAAAAGCGGCCTATACAATCGGCCTCGGCAAATCAGAATCGGCCTCGATCGCTAATCGACAATCGACCATGACAATCGGAATCGATCGATAATCAGAATCAGCAAATCGGTCACGTCAATCGGAATCGGCAATCGGTCATGAATATCGGCCTCGATCGCTAATCGGCAATCGGCCACGATAATCGGAATCGATCGATAATCAGAATCGATAAATCGGTCACATCAATCGGAATCAGTAATCGGTCACGACAATTAGAATCGATCGATAATCAGAATCGGTAATTCAGTCACGTCAATCGGAATCGAAAATCGGCCACGATAATCGGGATTGATCGATAATCAGAATCGGTAAATCGGTCACGTCAATTGGAATCGGCAATCGGTCACGACAATCAGAATCGATCGATAATCAGAATCTGCAAATCGGTCACATCAATCGGAATCGGCAATCGGTCACGACAATCAGAATCGATCGATAATCAGAATCAGTAAATCGGTCACGACAATCGGAATCAGCAATCGTTCATGACAATCGGCCGAACAAGGCCTAAGGGAAGGTCACAATGTGGACATTAAACCATCATTGCCCATCAATGTGGACATTCAACCAACATCGCTCTCAAGCAGTGGTTCACATAGAGCCAAACTTAAAGTGGGCCCATGTCCTCATACAAAGACCTAATACACATCACTATGGGCCCCACTCATGGGCCATAAATACATCACATCGGGCCTCATCATATGGATCGAAAATATATCACAATAGGCCGCATTACATCAAGTGGGCTGCATCCATGGGCTGCACCAATGGGCCGCACCAAACGGGCCACATACATATCAATGGGCCTCGCCAAATGGGCCATAAATACACAATAAGTGGACCCCGCACATGGACCTCAAATACATTACATGGGCCTCACTAAATGGGCCATATATACATCATATTGGGCCTCACCTATGGCCTCGAATACATCACAATGGACCACAACCCATGGGCTTCAATTACAAAATAGGTGAGCCCTACGAATGGGACTCAAATATACATCATGATGAGCCTCATGGATGGGCCACACCAACGGGCCTCAAGTGGGCTTGGACCACATCAAAAATCATTACAATAGTTGTAGGTGCAACATGTGTATCATTGTACACTATCATTCTATAGGGCCCATGGCTCACTAATGATGATCAGCATTGTCCAAAGTCCAACCGTCCCAGACATTGGGGCGATGTGGATAAACTCATAAATCCCACTCATAAATCACGGTGATGTCCCATAAAGGGACAAAGTGTTTACAACACATCATCGATGAAGGGCACCACCTGCTGGGCTAGTTGGGTGGATGGCATGGAGGGCACATGCATCAGATGGGGTCCACATGATCTGGACTATATGGATGTAAATCACATACGTCATGATTGGCCCACACAATAGGTGGACGGCTGAGATGAAATAATCATATCACAGTGGGGTCCACAAAACTGGTGACGTTACTGCAGCAACGTTAGCTGGTGTGAGGTATACCAACCAACCCGTCCAGCAGGTGGGTCCCACATGGGGCCCACCACTTATACGTATATCATGCATATGTATATATAAACATATATATATATATATATATATTATACTTTTTAAATTTTCTTTTATATCATTCATTTTTTTTCTATTGTTGAAGCTCCAATGCCTAACGTCCTGGACAGACGGCCTGGATGAAATACTATCATCTGGTGGGTCCCACGCTGACGTGGCCCACCAGGGTTTGGATAAGGCTGGTATTTACATTGTCCCTTCGTCCGGACCTGCTAGACCGTCCAGCAGGTCCTGATCCGTCTAGATTTCATGGACAAAACGCCACATCAAGGTGGGCTCCACGTGGTGGCCTAAGGCCCCACGACCACGGTGGTGTTTTGTGTTTTCCATCCTGCGTCCAGGCAAGATGGACGACCTGAATTCGACATATGCACTAGGGGTCTCATTGTCCAGATTTGCTGGATGGTGTGGACCCAAAGCATACATCATGTGGGTCTCGTTGTGGGTAGCAAGGCGGACCCCGGATGGACAACGGTGTGGATACATCATGGTGGGGTCCACGGTACCGTCCATCAAGGTGGACCATCACAAAAAAAGGAGAGAGAGAGAGAGAGAGAGAGAGAGAGAGAGATAGAGGGACGATGTGAAGAGGGACCCCGCCACTACGAGTCCTCCTAATACAATGCATACATCAAGTGGGTCCCACCATATGTGGGCTCTCAAATCATAAAAACAACGGTAGAAAATCACCCACCTCAAGAGCTCTTCTTCCTCCTTCCATCAATGCGTTCTATAGCTCCAAAGAATGTGATCCAACGCTTGAGATGAGACTTGGATGGTGGAGATGGGAGATAGGAAGGTGGGCCACACTAGCTCTCCTCTCCTTGGAAACCATGGACGTTGGAGTTGCTTGGGGAGAGAATGGGAGAGATGAGAGAGATAAGAGAGATGAGAGAGTATGTGATGTAAGAGAAGTGATGAGAGAGAGATGGTGAGTGATGGGTGATGGGGAGAGTTGACTTTGGGGATGGGTAGTTGTACTTGGGGATGGGTGTGAGTGATGGGAGTGTGTACTTGATTGATGGGAGTGATGGGATGTGTCATAGAGATTCCCTCGGTATTTGTAACGTGCGGCGTTTTCCTCGAACTGAATGCAGACACATCTCCCGGCCTGGGTATCACCTCGGCGCGCGAGACGCGGCGTCGGAACCGCGGCGACGGCGCGGTCGCATGGATACAAGTCTCGGGTCGAGCTGACTCTGGAATACGAGATATAACTCAGGGTTACGCGCAAACGTAGATAACATATCACGGGTCTCCGAAATTTGACCGGGAGGACCGCAAAATCCTAGAGAATGGTACGGGCTAGGATACAGGCCTTATAATATCTCCTCGAAGTCTATGTCTTTCCTCTGACCAAATCCTTTCAACACAAGTCTGGCCTTGAACCTCCTCTGTGAATTCTTCTGCTCAACCTTCTTTCTAAACACCCACTTGTTGCTCAAAGCTTTCTTGCCCTTAGGCAATTTCACCATATCATAAGTGTGGTTCTTATGCAAGGATTTCATCTCCTCTTGCATAGCTTTCAACTACTCCCCCTTATGCTCGTCGGCTAGGGTCTCAGAATAATCTTCTGGCTCTCCCCCATCAGTCAACATAATGTACTCATGCGGCGAGTACCTCTTGGACGACTGTCTGTCCCTAGATGACCTCCTCACCTGTGGCTCAATGATTGCTTGCCTCCAAGTACAGAGGTTCATAAGTAATATCCTGTGAATACAGGGTCGATCCCACAGGGAGATGAATTGCGAGAAGGAAAAAAATCAAATGCAAAATAAACTAAGTAATAAAAACTAAACTGATTATTTGATTTTGGGATTTTTGAATGGATGTAATTCAACTGAATTAAAATAACACTCAAGCTTCAAAGTTCCACACATAGGTTAATGTTCCAAAATCATGATGACTTGGATAACACAACTAGGATTTGATCACCATGGTCAGCCTAATCGGAAAATAAAACAGTTTAAATATGTTAATAAATGATATAAAAGATTAGAAAATAATGGATTTGCACCATTGACATATATTCTCAAGCGCCAGTGATTTTAAGTATTCAATATCTATAGGATAATGAATATAAAAAAAAATATAACAGGTTGAGAACCTCTCCTATCTAGGAAATCTGATTGATCTAGGGTAAGCCTATCCATCAATGTGGATCTCATATGATGGAAACATATGGATCTCACAAGAGGATAAAAAATAAAACTTAAATAATAGATAATATGCATATACCATTTTTCTCATCATTAAAAACAATCAATCATCAAAACTCAAAGAAATATTAAATCCATGTGCTTCCCTTCTAGCTTGGACTAGAGGGAACTTAGAAAAACATAACTAGAATAGAAAAATAAAGGAACAAGAAAAAAATAAATGTAAATAGAAAAGATTTAAAAGGAAAAAAAATAACTTATAAAACTTTAATAAAATTAAAAACTCTTTAAAAACCCAAAATATTGCTTCTTGAATGTTTTTAATGATGTTATGGAAACCTAGGAAGCCCTATTTATAAGTAAGGAACTCCAATTTTCTTACAAAGTTGAAAAACCCTAGAAACTGCCTCAAATATACGTATTTTTCCAAAAATAGACTTCTTGCTACATAGTTCGTTTAAAACAGACTTCTTGCTACACAGTTTCCCAAAATAAACTTCAGATCTTCAGAATACACTTTTTCAGGACGATTTCAGGATTCTTCACTTCAAATCTTCGATTCTCTTCATTCTTCACTTGATTTTCTTGGATCTTTGGCATATGAATTCTTCAATCTTGGTCTCCTAAGATCCATCCCTTGCCTTGGTAATTCTTAAGCATCAAATCCATGCTTTTTAACACCCTTTTTCAATCCAAGCACTTAAATTTACCTTGCAACACATGCATGAGTTAATAGAATATTAAGATGATTTATTTTATAAAACCAGGATATAAATGGAAAAAATTATACAATATTTGAGTCTCAACACTCAACAGGTAGATCAAGTGGGGGCTGCTCCCCTGGTCCATCTTCTGAAGGAATTCCCTTGTCCTCTAGACCTTTCTATACTCCTCCGTCTTCATGCACCACGGGAGGAATAATCGGATCCATGTCCTCTAGCTCACCTGAACTAGGCTGGTTCTTCTCTGGCTTACCAATATTTTCTATACACCGATCTTCAAAGAAAACCACATCTCTGCTCCTGACGAGCTTCTTCTCGGTCGGATCCCACAATCTGTAACCGAACTTTTCATCACTGACCCCAAGAACACACACTGTCTGATCTTCATATCAAGCTTAGACCTCTCGTCCTTTGGTACGTGAATGGATGCCCTGCATCCAAACACTCTGAGATGACTGTACGATGGATCCTCTCCAGTCCACACCTTCTCAGGTACCTCTCCATTCAATGGGGTTGATGGAGACTTATTTATGAAATACACCGCCGTGTGCATTGCTTCTCCCCAAAACATCTTGGGCAATTTCGCATGGGTTAACATGCATCTGATTCTCTCTACAATGGTGCGATTCATTCGCTTAGTAACACCATTATGTTGGGGGGTCTTGGGAACCGTCTGTTCATGCCGTATACCCAGGGACTTACAATACTCATAGAAGTCACCAATGTATTTAGTGGTTGGGATGGCTTCTCAACCGTTCATCTCAAGATCTAAGCCATGCATCATAAGATCTATATTGTACAATGTGTTTATATTATTGTTTGTGATTGTGATTGTATGGGGACAACTCAATAGTGGTAGAGCCCTCCCTTGATGGCCGGATACTCTTCCTTCTCTTTCCTTCTTTTGTAATCTAATGATATTATGTGTGGTCCACTTAGTGGGCCTGGATTGCCCAGAAAAGCCCAGTAAGGAAGGGACATCTATACTCAACCTACACCATGGTTTGGATGCCCCCTTTTGCCACCTTAAATATTCATACAAGGGTAGGAATTTGGGGGTTTATTCTAGACAATTGTGGGACCCACTAGGGTGGACCATGACACCCAATTTATGGGCCAATCCCTTCCTTAATAGGCCCATACATTTATTTTATTCCATGCATGTATTGCTGTCTAGAAATTTCTAGACAGATTTTTGTTGGACTTTGGACTTGAATTTGGGACTGATTGAGGGACCTTTTGTACCCATCAAATATGTTTTTCTGAAATGTGGGATCTCATCTTGATGTTCCCCAAATTTCAGCCCTATCCGACCCCGATTGAGGCCCCAAAGGTGTGGTCCAAGTGAGGTAGTTAGCCTGAAATTTCTGGACTGTTTCCAGCAACTTATCAGAGTGGAAATCCTTACTTATAAAATAAAATTTCCACTAGTGGGCCACATCCGTAGACCCCACCTTATAGTACATATATGAGGGGACTTAAAACCTATTTTTTCTAATTTTTTTTAGGCCATTGATTGACCCCATTGGAGGCTCAGATCAGTGTCTATCAAAAAATTGCACTTAGCAGATTTTCTGGACAGTTTGAATTCCTTAAGTTAATTAAAATATTTTTTGTAAATTTTAAAATTGTGAAATTTTACAGTAGTATGGCCCACCCATGGTTGAACCTACCTGCAAATTTTCGGGGTTAACGGACCCCTGTAACAACCGTGGTGCGAGCTAGACCGGCCCACCAGGCTGGGACGTCCACCCCTCCTTGTGGGCCCACCATTGATATATTTGTTTCTCCCACCATCCATCTAATTGTGGTCCATATGAGACTCAACCATCTTCCTCAGTGGCACCCATTTTGGGACCCGCTTGATGTATTTTTGGGCCTTTGCCTAGGCCCATGGGACCCTCCACCATAGGGACGCCCAGGCCCATTGGACCGCTGCTGGACCTTCAGTCCAGCAGCATGGTCCACCTGTTTTAAGTGTATAATTCAGTCCTCCCATATGGTGGGACCCACAGAGATATATGTGGGCCACCAGAGAACTCATATTTAATCCTTATCATTTATTGTTGGGCTCCAGCAGGCCCAAAATATAGGCGGGCTAAAAATTTAGCATTGGGTAAACTGGCTGCCCTTAATGGCATGTTTTGGGGCAGCAAGGCCCACCAGATTAAGGGTGGATTATGCACATAAGATTGCCATTTTCTGAGGTGTCTTTGGGCTTTATGTATATATGCTTGGAGGCCCACCTCCATTGGATTTTATTTTGGATTTATGCTCATAGTTTTGATTGGCCTTGGTAGGCCCATTCATCTTAGATCTACTAAGTTAGGCCCCTTGACCATTTGGGCCTGAATTTCACCACCTATTGTGTTGGGTCATGGGCCATAAAATGCAAAGTGGTTGGGCTCTTGGTTGCCCTATAAATGATCTTGTATATGGGCCAATTTGTGAGGCCCAACTCACTTGAATAAAGTTAGGATATTGCCCTTATGGTTGGATTACCGGGCTGCCCATTAGGCCCACCACAATATATGGGTTTTGTGACCTTCATGGTTGGGCTCAAACCTTGCTTGAGGGCCCACCATATTGCCTACGTGTTGGGCTTTGAGTATAGCCCATTAGGCCATAGATTGTTTTAGGCCTTGGGCTTTATTTCACGCTTGTGTTGTAGCGGGCTACCTCTTGGGAACCAGTTGAGGTTGAATGTCCTCCAGGGTGATCCTAAGGTAGGCCCATTGGTTTTTCTATGGATGGTTAAAGGCCCACCATAGGTCCTAGGCTGTTTATTTGAGGCTCAATATGGATGTATGTGGAGCCTACCTCAACGTATGTTGGTCTAGGCCATTCAAGCCTTGGATCGCCGATCATGGAAGCACTCTCTGCCTTGGGTTGCTGCTGGACTCACAATCCAGTAGCAGGCCCACTTGATTTTTTCATGATGTATACACACTCTCCATCCGGTGGGGACCCATGTGAATATTGTTGAGATTGTTTCTACATAGTTGATTAATTTATGGACTTTAGTAGGTTCAGGAAGTCAAATGGGCCAAAATTTTATCAAAGGGCCTTAAATGTACATTCTTATGGTTAAAACTTTATTTGGCTATGGGGCCTACTATATTGAGAACTTGTGTACGTGTGGCATAGTTATGTTTTCTTATAATCTTTGGGTCACCTCTAGTGATCACATGAGGACCCCATCTTAGATCAGATTTTTGGGGCATCCCGTGGACCCAAAGTGGGTTGGGACGTCCCAGCTTGGCCCAGCCATATATTAGGTCGACTTCCACCATTTTGATGGACTTGTGGGCTGAGATAAGGATGATATTGGGCCCTTGGTTGCTGTAAGACCCGTATCCTAGACCGTACCGTTCCATAGGCTTCCGTGGTCTTCCCGGTCGAATTTCGATAACCTTCGACCCTTAACTGGCGTTTGCGCGCGACCCTGATTCACACGCCTCAACCCGAGTCGACTCAACTCGAGACTTGTACCAGTGCGACCGCGCCGTCGCCGCGGTTCCGATGTCGCGTCTCGCGCGGTGAGGCGATACCCGGGCCAGGAGATGTAGGCCCGCGCTCAGTACGAGGAAAAATGATGTACAAGAGAATCTCTACCAAATGTCAAATCAATCCCATCAATCAATCAAAGTACACATCAACTTTCACCCATCCCCAAGCAACCCCAAAGTCAACCTTTCCATCCCATCTCTTACACACTCCATCACTCACCATCACTTCTCTCCCATCACTCTATCTCTCTCTCATTTCTCTCTTATTTTTTTTCTCAAGCAACTCCCATGGAGCAATCGTCCATGGCTTCCATGGAGAGCAAGTTTGGCCCACCTTCCTCCTCCCATCTCCACCCTCCAATGATCATCTCCACCGTTGAAATGCGTCCCTCGGAGCTTTAGGATGCGTTGATGGAAGTGGAGGACCAAGAAGATCATAAGTGAGTGCTTCTCTCTCTCTCTCTTTTTTTTAAAAATTATTTTCGTGTGATGTGTGGCCCACTTGGTCGGATCCCACTTTACATATGTGTTGTGTCCACACCATCCATCATTTGGTGGCCCACCTGAGCAGCCCACCTTGTAAACCCGTTTGCCCAAAACTGTCCAGCGTCCATGGACGCTGGACGTTAGCTGAACAAAAAAAAAAAGGGATTTTCTTTGGGTTTTGGGGTGGACCGCTAATGCAGGCCCCACCTTGATGTATGTATTCAATCCACGCCGTTCATTCCTTTCACAAGACCATTTTAGGCGTTGAGCCGAAAAATGGGGCCAATCTGACGTTCAGGCGGGCCATAGCATAACAAACAGTGTATCCTCCATTGAAATCCTCCCTGTTGTTTTGATGTGCCAAAATATAGCGAATATTGGGCTCATATAGCTTGTCATGAGCCGTGGAATCCAACGGTCGGGGTGGATTCACCTGATGTGGGCCCCACCTGTGAAAAACCACAGGAAAATGATGTTTTTCAAAAAATATATATATATAAAATGAGATGCAGCAGCAGCGCCTGCTGCTGCTGTCAGAAGGCGCAGGCGCTGCCTGCCCCGGCGGACGGACGGTCGGCAGCAACCCACGGCTCCAGCCGTGGGCCCCACCATGGTGTATATTTGTCATCCAACCCGTTCATTAGGTGGGCCTCTCCCTGACGTGGGCCCCCTCCAAAAATCAGGCCCATTAAACGCTCAGGTGGCCCACATCATAGGAAACAGCGGTGATTAAATGTCTTCCATTGAAACCCTTTTTGGGCCCACAGAAGTTTCGGATCAAGCTGAAATTTGTTTTTACCCTTCACCTAGGTCTGCGTGACCCTATGAACGGGATGGATGGAAAGTAAACATTAAGGTGGGCCCCACATGGGACCCACAATGATATATGTATTCTATTTCCACCGTCCGCCTGGACGGTGGAGCCAACTGTGATGTATTTGTTTTAACCCCACTATCCAGGGGACGGTGGGCGTGTATGTGTGTATGCACGTGTGTGTGCACGTGTGTGTAGGCGTGTGTGTGTGCGCATGTGTGTGCACATGTGTGTGTATGCGTGTATGTGTGTGCGTGTGTGTGTGGTGTGTGTGTGTATATATATATATATTACTATATATATATATTACTATATATATTATATTTTATATAATATACCTGATGGTGGGCTTTCATGGGCCCCACCATGATGCTTGTGTTGCATCCAGACCGTTCAACCATTTGGCCAGCTTGTTTTCAAGCTTGAGACTAAAAATGAGGCAGATCTAGAGTCAAGTGGACCCCACCATCTAAGTAGTGGACAATGACGTCCAACATTCAAAATCTGCAAGGGCAATAGTAGCTTCCAATTAAGCTGATATTTGTTCCACTTCATCTATCCCTAGGTTAACTTAGGAACAGGTTGGATGGAAAATTTACGTTATGGTGGGCCTTAGGAATTTTAAATGGCGGAAATCATTATCATCACTTATTTGGAGCAGCCTATTTGATATACAGGGCCCAATTGGTGCGATCCACCTTGATGTACATAAGACCCATGTGATTAGGCCACCTTGATGTGTATGAGGCCGTTGTTGAGGCCCACCTTGATATGAATGTAAGGCCCATGTTATAAGGCCCATTTGGATGTATCCTAGGGCCCATGGGTTGAGGCCTATTGTGATGTATTAGGGCCCATGGGTTGAGACCCATTGTGATGTATAAAGGCCCGTGGGTTGAGACCCACTGTGATGTGAATAGGGCCCATGTTATGAGGCCTATTTGGTGTATTGGAGGCCCATGGGTCGAGACTCAATGGGATGTACATGAAGCCCATTGTAATGTCATTCCACCGTGGTTCATGTATTGGCATTTATGGTGGGCCATGCCTTGGAGCAATGTTGGTTTGACGTCCACATTGTAAGTATAATGTTGGTGAAATGTCCGCATTACAACTCTCCCTACATGGTAGGCCATGTGGTAGGCCCACTTGTTGTGTGGCCTGTATTCTTATATATTATTCTTATATGCTCACCGCCATTCTTGTGGGACCCACACGTGTTGTATGTGTCTTATATCTACACCGTCCGATGATCTGAACAATAGGGACCACCTGAACGTATGGATCCACGTCGTCCACATATTCTGCACTCATGCCATCCATCTGTTTTACCCCCAGCCGTCCCACCTTAGGACCCCACCTTGATGCATGTATCGTATTTACATCGTTCATCTGTGCTAGACACATGATGTACGTGCTCCACTCGCCACCATCCACAGGGACAGTGGGGCCCTGACTTGATGTATGTATTACACTTACTCCGTTCATCTGTGCTGGGCAGTTTAGATGGTGTCGTGCCACCCCACCACGATGCAATTGTTTGTCCACACCGTTCAGATGATCTGGACGGTGCCGGACGTGTTTGGATGGTGATGAGGACTCCACCATCATATTTGTATTTTATCTCCACACCGTCCTTCTACCGGTCCCACCTTGATGGATGTGATTCACCCACACCGCCTGGCCATGTGATAGGGCCCACCTGTGATGTATTCTTGAGGCCACCTGCGATGTATATTTGAGGCCCATATGTGAGGCCCGATGTTGTGTATATCAGGCCAAGTAATGGGGCCCGTTATTATGTATAAGGCCCATGTGTGGGCCCACCTGTTGCGTATTTATGGCCCACTGGTGCGGCCCATTGATGCGGCCCACTGGATATGTACGAGGCCCATGGGCGAGGCCCAATGTGATGTATTCGAGGCCCATGAGTGAGGCCCATTGTGATGAATTCGAGGTCCATGTAATGTGACCCATCGTGATGTGTATGTAGCTCTTGTGTGAGGCCCATTGCGATGTGTATTAGGCCTTGTGTGAGGCCATGGGCCCACTATACGTTTAACCCTATATCGGGCACTCCTTGGGAGCAATGTTAGTTGAATGTCCACATTTTTTTGGGTAATGATGGTTATACGCCAGCATGGTGACCTTCCCTTAGGCCTAGTTAGGCCCATTCTCACCGATTTCCATTGTCGAGGTCGATTTCGATTGTTGAGACCTACATGATATACATGCAACCCGTAGTTGAGGCCCATTGTGACACGTATTAGGCCCATTATGCAAGGCCCATTTGATGTATTCAAACTCATGTGTAGGGCCCACATGTCATGTATTTATGGCCCATTGTGATGTATTCATGACCTATGGGCAAGGCCCATTGTGATATGTATTAGGCTCATGAGCAGGGTCCGCCTATTATGTATATGTGGCCCCTTGAGTAAGGCCCATTGTGTTGTATATTAGACCTTTGTGCGAGGCCGTGGACCCATTATATATTGGGCTCTATGTGACCATTCCTTGGGGGCAATGTTGGTAAATGTCCACATTGTCAAGGCCGATTGTTGATGCCGGTTATTGATACCGATTATGAATATGTGACACATAACATTATAATACATGCCCATACGCATCATCTGCATACTTGTTATGAGATGTTATTGACCATTGCATATGCTATAGGGCAGGTTGTTCATGGGGCTCCCTGATAGGCGGAGTTGCCCCACATAAGAGCATGGCATGCGCAGGATTGATGCATGATTGGACTGTGTGACTCATGCATCTCGCATTTGTGTGACATGACCACCGTACGCCCTAGCGACATCAGGGCCGTAGCCTCCACAGGTATTTCGTGGATGGCCAGATGGGACACCGAAAATCTGTTCTACATGGGGTGCTATAGATATCCTTGGGTGAAAGTCCTAAACCCTCTTGGTTCCAGAGGTTGCTCCAACGTCTAGACCGAGTGGATGCATGAGCGCATAAGGACCGTATACCATTAAGCCGCGTCTCCCACTGTGTTATGGTCGGTTGGAAGGGGGTACGGCCTTACCCGCCCGAGAGGAGGGGGCAATGCTAGGCTGAGTCTTTCCAGTTCGAGGAATGGGTCTGCTATCAACGAGCCGGGCCCGATATTGGCAAGCGGATAGTGAGGTCTCTTCCACTCACCTTGTTCGCGCGATGGGGCGACAATCTGGTTTGGAGTGTAATAGACCCCGGTGATTTCTCAGAGAGGAACCATATTGATATGTGGACTTATTGAGTAGGAGTTGCATGCTCATTCGTTCATTCATTCACTATTCACTTGGGTTGGTGGTACGCAACTAATTGTTGTGTACCTTCGTTATGACGAGGATTTCGGTTGGGCGCACAACTAACCGGAGATCAGGAGTTTACCACGTTGAGTCTGACTATCCAAATTTAGGTATGGGACTGGTTCGGATAGAAGTCCCTTGTGGTGGACCCCGTAGCCTGCGATACTACGTACTATCATCCCGACTTCACACTCCAGCATGGTTATTTCATTCGCATCGCATATTGCATTACATCCACAGGCATATGACATTTTGGGTTGCTATGTTTCTTTACTTATTTGGCCTAGACAGACTTAGCAGGATTTGTATATTGCATTGTATCTTTAACATATGATATTTGACTCTTTATGACTCCTTATTTTATAGCTGTTCCACATTGCATATTCTGATATTGATTGACTTATGGACTTGTCCGTATTTCCGCTTATTCTGTTATCGTATAATTTATGATCTTGCCAGTATTTCTGCTTACTCTGGCAATTCATGACTTGTTAGTAATTCTGCTTATTTCGATATTGTACGATTTATGGATTATTAGTATTTTCAGTACTGTATGATAATGGCATTGCGTTGAATACTTGACACTTACCTTGTGCACACACTTACACCACCCTCTAAGCTTTCTATAAGCTTATGTATGATAGATGCGTGCAGGTGATGTTAGGTTGCAGCAGCATTGAGCTTGGAGCGTGCAGCGGACTTATGGAGTTTTGATTTTTATCATATGTATTTCCCTTTTAGTACTGTATTCAACAGTTTATATTAGTGGATATGTGATGATGATGTTGCCTTTATGATTTGGGCATACTTGTGGTTATGCTTATTACGAGATAAATGTACACAAAAAAATAAATAAATAAATAAAATCCTCCTTGTAGGATCCCAGGATCGGAATCTGGTGCATAGGCGCTGGGAACCGAGAATGGGGTACTACGGAGGCTGTCGGCACCCGATTCGGCGATCGGGGTTCTTGTGATTCCGATCTCCGGGTTTGGGGCGTGACAGTTGCCCACTTAAATTGCTAGTGTTGGGCTGAGTAGTGGGGCCCATTTCATCCAAACTTAAACTTATTTTTGGGTCGTATATTGTGTACGCGGGCTGCCCACTAAGTCCAACTTAATGCATGGATTCTATGGCCAATGGGAATTGAGCCTTGGGCCTTAATTCCCCTCTTGGGGCCCATGTTGTTGAAGATAGTACTATCTCCTTTTTTTTTTTTTTCTTATGGCCCATTATGAGGAGTATACACATATGTGACCACCTATTTTTATCTTGAATGTAGGCCTTGGGCCTTCTATCCATATAGTTCATGGTTCTTATGCCTTTTGGGAATGGTGGTTAAATGTCCCCATTATGGACCCCTCTAGGCCCGATTGCATCTAAGTGTGATTGGATGCTCTAAGACTCTTGCTAGACTCATTTCTGCATTACTTAGACCCGTAGCTTATATGCTCAGTCTCGTGGGCTACCCCAGGTAAATGGGCCCCCACTAGAGGTTGGATTTCCTTATGGATATTATCTAAGTACCCAGTCTTAGTTCCTTCTTGGATAGGAGGAGTGTACTACTTTGTATATCGCCACATAGTGTGTCTAGATCCATCTTCATGGCCCATGTGCATCATTGTATGCTTGAATGACATTGTGTGTGTGTGGTTATGATTGTGCCATTGGGCATTGCATGATACCTTCCCCAAGGGACGTAATATCCCCTCTTGAGCACGTTGGATGCTTGGAATTGATGCATGGTTGATTGTATGATTCATGCATCTGACATTACATAACATATGAACATTATCGCCCTTGCTTCATCAGGGCTGTAGCCTCCACAAATACAGGATGGCCATGATTGGACACCGAAAATGTTACTAGAGCATATGGGGTGCATAGGATGCCCTTGGGTGAAAATCTCAAAACTTTCATGATACCAAGGATCTGCTCCAGCGCCGTGACCGGGTGGAAACATGAGCGCACGAGGGCCTTACACCTGTAGGCCATGACTCCCACTGTTGTGTAGTCGGTTAGAATGAGGTGTGGCCTTACCTGTTTGAGGGAAAGAGGGCAATAGCTAGGCTGAGTCTGACTAGATCGTGAATGGGTCCGCTACCGTCAGGCCTTGCTGCTGATTGGCCGTCCACAGGTGGTAGTGAGGTCTCCTACGCTCGTTTGACTGTGCGGATCTGTAAAGCGGTGGTCATCCTGCAGTGTACTAGACCCCGGTAGATTCCTTATGAAGGAACTGTACTGATATGTGGATTAGATATGAGGACTGGCATCACTTCGTATTGCATTTGCATCGGCTGTATAAGCATACATTACATCGCCTTGGCATGGTGCCTAGTACTTACTGCATTATTTAGCCTTGGTATGGCTTCCTGCATTTATTGTACTGCCTTGGTATAGCTTCTTGCATTCATGACAGCCTTGGTAAGGCTGGTGGTGTTGGCTTTGATCATGTTTCCTTTCTGTATCCCCTATTATTCTCCTACGCACCATTGTCACACACTTTCACCACCCTCTAAGCTTTTTATAAGCTTATGCATGATTGATGCGTGCAGGAGATCTTAGGTTGGCGTTTTTGCAGCAGACTTGGATAGGTGTATGAGCCGAGGACCCAGTGTTGCAGATCCTCTTCCTTCTTTCTTTTGTTATTATATGTATTTCCTTCAAGTATTGTATCATGTATAAAGCTTAAATTTATAGTGGATTTTGTAATGTGTCATTTTGTTATTTCTGAAATTTACTTGCTGTGATCTTGGGTATACTCGTATTGGAATGGATATATGATTATGAAAAATTCGCCTTTTAGGATCCTAGGATTGGAACCTGCCTCAGGAGCTGAGATCGGGGTACTACAGAGGCTATTGCGGCCAGAACCGGCTATCGGGTTCCTTGTGAGTCTGGTTACCGAGTCTGGGGCTGACAAGTACAAATGTAAATACAATTCAAGAACTATTAAATGAATCAAGGTCTAGCATATGCATTTGATATTCATGATCAATTCACAAACATATATCCAAGTAAGCTAATCATATAATTAATCAAGCTCTAAGACATAATTCATAATTAATTTAAAAGCTATCCTTGATCTTATTTAGAGATGGAAAGCTTAAGGGGAAGAAATCATCACCTGATGAACCGAATCACCTTCTAGTGTCGCTAAGTGCTTACGCCCTTAGAATCGAATCCTACCATGAATTGTGAAGTTGTACGTGAGATCAATGTTCTACAGAGTATCTATAGTCAAGATTAATATAACCTAGGGCTTGGATTACTTATTTTTTAAGGTTTTGATGTAGAATTAGGTTTTCATCCTAGAATTTTGTTAAATGCTTAGATTGTTTCAGGATTTGAATCCTAAAATTATTATTATTATTATATTATTGTACAATGGATCAAATAATATTCATAATAGGAGTATTAATCCATCAATACTAATAATGATGGTTCACAAGTGGGGTACTTAAATATACCAATATGCCTAATGTTCTTATAATAACTAGTAATCTATTAATTAATAGAGGTACTAGAGATAGAATATTTACTAACAATAATATGATGATGACTAATAATAATATTCATATTAACAATAATTATACTAACCCCGTAATGCAAGTGATAATATTTTCTATTGGTAATAATAATAACTATCAATAATGAGTCTTTTCATGATAATATTTAAGGATAGTAAATAAAATGTAAGTGTCTAATAATCGTAGTTCTGTTTATAATATTCAATGCTAATATGAAGAATCAGTCAATGGTTAATCTTGCTTAATACACTATTTATGGTTAAAGTCCTAACCCAGGGTTGGATTACCTAGGTCTAGGGTTTCATCCTTGGGTTTAGTTCTAGGCTTATATTTAGGATTTTAGTGCTAATCGATATCATATTGACCATAACGCTAATAATGTTAATAATTTCATGGTGATCATTAACATTAAGGATATAATTAATGTTAGTCGATGTGACCTTAATAATCATTTTGATTAAAATTAGTAATATGCTTTACTGTCCATGATAATATTTAAGGATGAAGAATAAAACACTTATATTTAACAATTGTAATTTGCCTGTAATAACTAATATTAGTATAGGTAATTTACTAATGGTTAATCATGCTTAATGTTAATAATCCCATTAATGATAATAATGGTAACATTGATAACTATAATCGAAATAATTTCAATTTAGAAGGGCAAGGTGGACTCACCTTGGTCGACTCATTAGTTCAATTCGGCCTCAATCCGAATCGACAACCTGCTCCGCGACTCAACCGACTCGACTCAACTCAATTGAGTTGACCCAACTCCCCCCAATTTGTCCGAGTCAACTCAGCAGATATGGCAACCGAGTCAACTCGGCATCACACTTTCTCCTCTTCTTCCTTCCTTCCTTTCTCGACTTCTCTTTTCTCTTTCTTTCCTACTGGAATGTCCAGCAATGAGCCTGGATAGACCAAACCCAACTCGACTCGGCTGGACTCGATTTCAGCCGAGTCAACTCAGTAGCCACCAACCCAACTCCCTCTCTTCCTCACTTGGTTTTCTTCCTCTCTCTCTCTCTCTCTCTCTCTCTCTCTCTCTCTCTCCTCTCTTCAGATTATCTCTTCTTCCTCTTCTTCTTCTTTTTTTTTTCTTTCTTCATTGCTAGAACTCCAGCAACCCCAACTCGACTCAGCAACGAGTCAGGGTTTCTACTCGAACCCACTGTCTCTCTCTGTCCCTTCTTGTGAAAGACCCGTATCCTAGTCCATACCGTTCCGTAGGCTTCCACGGTCCTTTCGGTCGAATTCCGGCAACCCTCGACCCGTATCCGACGTTTACGCGCTACCCTAAGCCGAGTCCTGCACACCGAAGTCGACTCAACCCGAAACTTGTACCTTAGTGACTGCGCCGTCACCACGGTTCTAACGCTATGACTGGCGCATCGAACAGATACCCAGGCCAGGAGATGTGGGTCTACGTTCATTATGAAGAAACGCCGTGACGTTACGAATTTCGAGGGAATCTCTACAACATGTCCCATCAATTAATTAATCAATCAATGTCAAATACAAGTCAAGTACACTCCATACCCAAGTACAACAACCCATCCCTCTTTCTCCACAAAGTCAACTCTCTCTCTCTTCACCCATTCCTTTTTTACCAAAATTTCAACCCAACCCATACCTCTCCTTACAACACCCATTCCACCCATCCCATATCAATCCATCACCTCACTTTCTCTCTCATTTTCCCAAGCAACCTCCCAAATCCCATGAAAGCACCATACGTCCAAGCCCCCTCTTTCCTAAAGCCAAGTGTGGCCCACTTTCCCTACCCTCTCACCTCTCATCCCCACCATCAAAACTCCATCAACCACCATCAAAAGTGAAGGTAAAGAGCATAGGAGTCCAAGGGAGCAAGAAGAAGGCCGATAGGTGGGTGATCCACCGTTAATTCTTATTTTAGGGCCCACTTGTTGGTGGGACCCATTTTGATGTATGTAATGCAACTATGAGGGGCCCATAGTGGCGGGGTCCCTCTATTACCGTCTCTCTCATTTTTTTTCTCTTTCTTTCTTTATCCTCCCCCTAACATGATGTGGGCCCCACCAATTTATGTTAAATCTACTCCATCTATCAAACGGTGTGGCCCACTGCATTTCCGGAGAGATCCACCGTCTATATAGTATATATAGTATATTATATTTATATTATCATAATATTATATTAATATGTATATATATGCATAGTGGGCCACGTACATGTGGGACCCACCATGACACTTGTGTTATATTCATGCCTCTAGCGTCCCTGAACGCTAGACGTAGGGTGTGGCTAACATGGAGTGCGTGTACTGCCATAGAGTGTACTAAATCCTGGTGATTATCCAGAATGAGAACCGTACTTATATTTGATGCTCTAATGATGAGCTGCATTGATATAAGGATTGGCATGCTTGAGTTGCATCTCACATCGCATGGTCTTATTATGGCCGATCGCATTCATATTTTGCATCGCATACCCTTGGAACGACTGATTACATTCATGTACTCATCAACATGATTCCGCACTACTCTGTCCTTGCATTCTCAGCATGCTCGTATTGCGCACACGCTTACACCACCCTCTAAGCTTTCTATAAGCTTATGCACGATTGATGCGTGCAGGTGACACCAAGACGCAGCCATAGTCTCACCGCAGTTGGAGTGAGCAGTCGAGCTTCTGGAGTTTCTGTTACTTTCATTATCTTGTATTTCCCTTTCATACGCATTGTACTCAAAGTTTTTGATCATAGTGAATTTTGTGATGGTGTTCTTGTGGTTATTGCTCGTGGGTTATGCTTATGGTTATGCTCATTACAAATCAAATTGATGATTAGAAATCCTCCTTGTAGCATCCCAGGATTGGAACCCAGTGTATGGGTGCCGGGAGCCGAGAATGGGGTACTACGTAGGCTTTCGGTGCCGGATTCGGCGATTGAGAATTTTGTGAGACCGGGTTCTGAGTTTGGGGTGTGACATCTTGTCTCTCCTATTGTAATGACCAGCAGGGTCGGCAATCAAACTCAGACCGAGCTCGATTCGAGTTCAGCTGGTGCAGAAATGGTGGGCGGTTTTCTATCCTCTCTTTTCATTCTTCTCTCATTCCTCTTTCTCCTCCTTCTCCTTCTCTCTATTTCTCTTTACTTGGTTGGCCCAAAAAGGATGTTAGGCCCGACCCGTAACTCGGACGGGTCGAGTCAACGCGACCTGACAGCGAGCGCCCTCCCCTTCTTCTCTTCTTTCTTCCTCCTTCTTCCTCTTTCTTTCTTCTTCCTTTTCTCATCTTGACACATCAATGGAGTCTAGACTTACCTAAAATCGGCCCACAACTTAGGTGAACTCACTCAGCAACTCGGTACAGCTCACGGCAACAGCAGGGAAGAAGATCACCATTAATGGCATCTTCGAAACCGCATCTTCTTCCACCAATATCTCTCTTAGCTACAATCCGAATGGACCCTAAGGAGCTCGCGAATGGGTTCTTTCGAAGCTTAGAGAAGTGTTGGCTGGTGGGTTCGAAGGAAGGAAGAAAATGGCTGGGTTTTGGATCTTTTTGCTTTCCCTTTTGCAAAGCCCTAATGACAAACGGTTGGGATTGCTTGAGAATGGAGGGCTGAGATGGCACAGGAGTCAGGGCACGCGGATTGCTGAGCTGGCTGTGAGAACATTTTCCATTTTTGAAAACTTGTGTTTGTAGGACCCGTTTGCAGCAAGGATTGTGTGCATGCACACAAGCTCCTAGGTGTGAAATCAGTTGGGGTTTGGTCAAACGGAGCGTCTGCACCCAATGGACGGTTCAGATCATTCTAACGGGGCCAGATGGTGGGCCATCGATCAGAACAGACAGAAGCTCATCCGCCTACTAGTGAAAACCAAGAGAGATAGAAATCTCTCTTTATTTGGAAATTTTCGAGTCAAGAGGGCTTTGACCGGGTTTGCTGTCTGGTGCAATGGCGGTGCACACCATTTGGTACACATGCATGACCAAAATGGGCCCCACAGTGATGCTTGTAGGAAATCCACTTCGACCATCAAATTTTTAATAGCCCAAGTAAGCCCATTTGACCCTAGATGGGGTGGAGCCAAAGCTTGGTGGGCCATACTTTTACTATAAGGCTCTAATTGAGGATTTCTGTTGATTTGGTGATCGGATCGTTCTGAATTTGAACATCAGCGGTTAAAAGAGTCCTAATGGCTGTTTATATGTCTTTCGAAATGGGTTCCTAAGCAGATACTAATATCAATGCTAATTTGATTATTATTACTTTATTATAAACTATATATTGTTATCATTATTGTTATTATTATTATTATTATTTTCTTTTTCACACATGCATGAAATTGTAATTCATGTCATGGGTCCCACTCTGTAGGTTAGGACTTTCCATCTCATGACTTTATATTATTAAATATTTAATTATTGTTATTATTACCTATACATTGCCATTCATTTACCTTTAAAATAAAAATAAAAATTTACTACTCATCCATATTTTC
Organism: Magnolia officinalis; assembly: GCA_021015155.1. Classification (NCBI taxonomy): domain Eukaryota; kingdom Viridiplantae; phylum Streptophyta; class Magnoliopsida; order Magnoliales; family Magnoliaceae; genus Magnolia; species Magnolia officinalis. The sequence goes on from JAJHSJ010000008.1 coordinate 29,187,464, forward strand.
AATATGCGGGACCTACACTTCATGCTACTTACCTTAAGTTTAAGATTTCTGAGCGTAAAAGTGGGCCACTCCAATTGATCATCTACTTCCCTATCCTTGACATCCTGATGGTTCAAGTAACTCAACGGTTGGATCACTCGATTTAAGGGTGGAGATTCCTACCAAATGTGCTAAGGGTTCTAGGGTTTGTCTATATGAAGATCCATGGTTGAATTGGTGGTCTAATGGTCTAAGTGAGATGATCAGGTGATAGGCCTTCAAGCCGGACCCTGATGAATGGTGGATCTAGTGATATATGACTCAAACTAATACCTAAGGTACATTTTCAAGAGAATGTGACTATCCCTCTTGAGAATTAACATAAGTTGAAATACAACGGTAACACTCGAGTACTAAAAAGTACGGGGTGTTACAAGTATCTTCTCTAGGAGGAGGACGTATGTGGTTAGTGCGTATGTTCGTAGTTGATTTCAGCCACGTCTCCTAGTCAATCTCTCTACCTTGTCTTGGAGTCCTATCTATATCTCTGACTACGATAATATCACGGATCGGAGATGACAAAGTGCTTATGCGGTCTGAAAGTCAAAAGTCGGGAGGACTGCTTCCTTAAAGAAAGCAGGACAATTTCTGGTCACCTTTATCCTCTTTTTAGGACGATCTTTCTGTGTAGGGAACGTGGGTGAAGGCTCGGGCGTATGTGAGGAAGATGGTGGAATGGGAGTTTGGGATGAGAAGGAAAGGATGTGGCTTCGTCTACAAGGCAATAAGTTTTTTTTTTTTTTTTTTTTAGTTTTGTCCATGATAATCTTCGAGGAAAGTTTGGCAAAGTCTTGGTAGTTAGTAAATTTGTGCAAATGGAGATAAGTTGCATGTTGGAGACAAGTTGCACACTGGAGATGAGTCGCACATGAGATGTGTTACGAGGAATGAAAGATTGAAGTAATTCTGAAATGGCTAATGATTGGTATTTATAAGCAAAGCCGGACCCAGGATCCGATTAGCTGTTGGACGGGACCCGATTAGTCGTTGTGCAGGTCCGCGCAATATGTTAATAAATAAGAAGAAAAGGTTGATTATATTTTTGTTCTAATGATCGAACAAACAAAGGATCAAGGGGGCATCTGTTGGAACATAAAAAATAGTAAATAAAGAACTATGAAAGAAAGAAAAGAACAAAAGGAAGGAAGAAGAATAGGTGATCTGGCAGAGAAAGACATGTTGCATGTGTGATTGCTTGCCTCAAAGTGCAGAGGTTCGTAAGTAATATCCCGTGAATACAGGGTCGATCCCATAGGGAGATGAATTATGAGAAGGAGAAAATCAAATGCAAAACAAACTAAGTAATAAAAACTAAACTGATGATTTGATTTTAGGAATTTTGAATGGATGTAATTCAACTGAATTAAAACAACACCCAAGCTTCAAAGTTCCACACATAGGTTAATGTTCCAAAATCATGATGACTTGGATAGCACAAATAAGATCTGAGCACTATGGTCGGCCTAATCGAAAAATAAAATAATTTAAACATTTTAAATAAATGATATAAAAGATTAGAAAATCATGGATTTGCACCATTGATATATATTCTTAAGCACTAGTGATTTTAAGAATTCAATATCCATGAGATAATGAATATCAAAGAAATGTAGCAGGTTGAGAACCTCTCCTTTCTAAAAAATCTAATTGATCCAGAGTAAGCCTATCCATCAATGTGGATCTCATATGATGGAAACATATGGATCTCACATGATGGAAACATATGGATCTCACATGAGGATAAAAAACTAAACCTAAACAACTGATAACATGCATTCACCATTCTTCTCATCATTAAAACAATCAATCATCATAACTATGAAAACATTAAACCAATGTGCTTCCCTTCTAGCTTCGGCTAGAGGGAATTTAGAAAAACATAATTAAATTGCAAAATAGAAAAGCAACAAGAAAAAAATAAATACAAATAGAAAAGATCTAAAAGAAAAAAATAATTTATAAAACTTTAATAAAATTGAAAAACTCTAAAACCCCTAAATCTTACTCTTGAATGCTTTGAATGATGCTTAGGAATGCCTTGGGAAGGCCTATTTATAAGTGGGGAACTCCAACTTTCGCACCTAGTTGGAAAACTCTAGAAACTGACTTAAATTTACGCAGTTTGCTAAAATAGACTTCACTCTTTACAGTTTTCCAAAATAACCCAGAGTTTTATAATATGTTTTTTCAGGACGATTTTAGGATTCATTTTCTTTACTTCAAATATTTGATTCTCTTTATTCTTCACTTGGTTTTCTTGGATCTTTGGCATGTGAATTCTTCAATCTTGGTCTTTTAAGATCCATCCCTTACCCTAGTGATTCTTGAGCATCAAATCCATGCTTTTAGCACCCTTTTCAATCCAAGCTCTTAAATTCACCTAGCAATATAAACATGAGTAAAATAGAACATTAAGTTGATTCATGTTCATAAAACCAAGATATAAATGGGGGAAATTATGTAATATTTAAGTCTCAACACACCCCCAACCTAAGTTTCCCTTAGTGGACGAGTTATAGTCTCGTGAGGGTTTCCAGAAATGTTACTCAGAAACATTGAAAACATGAAAAATAGTTCAACACTCAGAAATTTATACAACTATACCTCCATTCATCATATGAATCCCAAAACAAAACAATACTTATCCTAAGTCTGAATTTAGTTAGAATCTCAATTTTCTAATCCATTACATCCTTGAGTTCAGAGACCTAATCAAAATTTAGAGTAGTTATGATCCAATATACTTAGGTGCTCGGTGACACTAGTCTAACTTTGAGAAATATGCATGTTCCCTATCCTAACTCATTTCAATCATTCCAAGAATATGAAATCTCTAGTTATCTCATTTCCTTCATGCCATTTCTTCTTTTATCATCATATCCTCATTATTATAGACCACCCTTAAATGAAGATTCCCACCGGGTTTGCTTCATAACCTAAGGTATCGTACTTGTAATGGTAACAGTAATGGATACTTAAGTATCCTTACTCCGGATTACTGACACGATTGTTATAGTCATTGCATTCATGCTCTATAATATTTTTTTCTATTACTTTTTTTTTTCTTCGATATTCTCTCTTTTAAGCATATATTAATGGTACTAGTTCATTCAACCTTGTTTGAATCAAAATTTGTAATTCTAGTTCACATATCATATTCCTCACTTAGTTAGCTAGGGTGTATTGTGAATTCAATACATTAAATTACAACTCACTTTAAACTAGTGATTAGATAATCAAACTCAAGTTTATAATTTTCAATTATTAGAATTCTGACTACTATCATCCTAGAGTAAGTATTAACTTTGCCTTTAGAATTCGCATAATATCATGTTCACATTCTTGTATATAAACATATTATTTTGAAAATGTTGAAAAATTTTCTCCAGAAATCTAAAAAATAAAAAAATAAACTTAAACCTAAAAAATAAACTAAAACCTAAAAAAAAAACTCACATGGATGACTATCCACACCCCCTAACCTAAAATCTACATTGTCCCCAATGTAATGATAATGTAATGCAGAGAACAATAAAAATAAAAGAAAGGGTGGATAATACTTATCATGAAGAACTTATTTGCTAGGTGACACTAAAAAAAATTGAATATGATACAAATCCTACATAAATGCTTCGTCAGACTAAGAGCATCAATCTGAATATTCTGCCTCATGAAGAGGGATGGACTTCTCTCCCAAACGAAAGTTTTCAACATAAGGCTTCAATCTCTGACCATTAGCCTTGTACACATTGCCATTACGTGGATTCTCAATTTCAATAGCCCCATAAGTATATACATTCTTCACAATAAAGGGGTCTGTCCATCTTGATCTTAATTTTTCCGGAAAGAACTGGAGACAAGAATTGTACAATAGGACCTTTTGTTGAGGTTCAAAATTTTTTCTTAAAATGTTTTTGTCATGGAAAACTTTGATCCTTTCTTTGTAAATTTTAGAATTTTCATAGGAGTCTCTCCTCAGCTCCTCTTATTCATTCAACTCTAATTTCCTTTGTCCACTTGCTTGGTCCATATCAAAGTTTAATTTTTTTATTGTTTAGTATGCTTTATGTTCCAATTTTATAAGTAGCAAGCCTTCCCATACACCAATCTGTATGGGGACATTCCAATCGGGGTCTTATAAGCAGTCCTTTAAGCCCATAAAGCGTCAGATAGTCTGAGGGGCCAATCCTTCCTTTTTGGCCTTATAGTTTTCTCCAAAATGTGTTTAATTTTTCGATTAAAAATCTTAGCTTGCCCACTCATTTGTGGGTGGTAAGGGGTGCTCACTTTATGCTTGATGTCATATTTCTTCATCAAAGCCTCAAATGTCCTATTACAAAAGTAAGACTCGCCATCACTAATGATGGCCTTTGGAGTTCCAAATCTAGAAAAAATATTTCCCTTAAGGAATCATATGACCACTTTGTTGTCATTGGTCCTACTTGGAACTGCCTCAATACACTTGAAAACATAGTCCACACCAACCAATATATAAAGAAATCCAAAAGAAAATGGAAATGGGCCCATAAAATCAATACCCCAACAATAAAAAATCTCCAATGGTAAAATTGAGGATAAAGACATCATGTTGCGTCGGGACACTCTTCCCAACCTTTGACATATATCACAAGTAACACATAAAGCATGGGTGTCTTTAAACATGGTGGGCTAGTAAAAACCACACTGTAGGATTTTTACTGTGGCTTTCTTAGCAGAAAAATGGCCACTACATGCTTCCATGTGGCAAAAGGAAATAACACTCTAAAGTTCATCTTCTGGGACACAACGTCTAAAAATCTGATCAGTCCCATATTTATATAAATATGGGTCATCCCAGAAGAAGTTCCTAACCTCGTTTTTAAAGTGCTTCCTATCTTGTGACTTCCAATGATATGACATTTTTCCTGTTATAAGATAGTTCACTATATTCGCATACTAAGGCAATTTGGAATTCGCAAATAATTGTTCATCAGAGAAAGTATCCTGGATATGCATCTCCTCAGTGGAATCATTTAACACCAATCTGGAAAGGTGATCGACAATTACATTTTCTACTCATTTTTTAAAATCTTTTATCTCTAAGTCAAATTCTTGGAGTATGAGGATCCATCTTAAAAGTCTTGACTTTGCATCCTTCTTAGATAACAAATATTTCAGAGCCGAGTGGTTCATGAAAATGACCACTTTGGATCTCAGCAAGTACGACCTAAACTTATCCAAAGCAAAAACTACTGCAAGTAACTCCTTTTCAGTTGTCGAGTAGTTCACTTGGGCTGAGTTTAGAGTTCTACTCACATAGTGAATAACATAGGGCTGTTTATCTTTCCTTTGACCCAAAACAACCCCTATGGCATAATCACTTGCATCGCACATTAGTTTAAAAGGAAATGTCCAATCTGGTGAACGCATGATAAGTGTAGTGGTAAGGGATAATTTAATTTTATTAAAGGCACTTGCACACTCATCTGTCCACTTAAATGAGACATCCTTTTGGAGAAGATTAGTCAAGGGTCTAGTAATGGCACTAAAGTCCTTGATGAATCTTCTATAGAAACCAGCATGCCCTAAAAGTGATCTAATATCTCCAACAGTTTGGGGGATAGCTGTAAGACTCGTATCCTAGTCTGTACTGTTCCGTCGACCTTCACGATCCTTCCCGTCGAATTCCGGCAACCTGCGACATAAAATTAACGTTTGCGATCGACCCTAAGTCGTATCCCTTAGATCTGAGTCGACTTGATCTGAGACTTGTACCATTGCGACCGCACCGTCGCCGCGGTTCCAACGCCGCGACTCGCTCACCGATCCGATACCCTGATAGGGAGACGCGGGTCAGCGGTTATTTCGAAGAAAACGCCGTGCGTTACAACCCCAAGAAAATCTCTATGGCTTGTCCAATCAATCAATCAATCAATCAAATCAATCACTTTATGTCAAGTATACATCGCCTTTCACCCCATCCCCAAGCAACCACCAAGTCAACTCTTTCTCACCTCTCTCTTACACACCCATACCTAGTCAAGTACACATCACTCCATCACTCACATCTCCCATCTCCCTCTCTCTCTTACAACTCTCTCTCTCTCATTTCCCAACACAATTCCAAGCCAAGCAAGAGCACCACACGTCTATGCATTCCAAGTGAGAGAAAAGTGAGGTTGTGTGGCCCACTTCCTCTCCCAAAAATTCATCATCCTAACCATCCATTTCTCATCCTTTCCATCAAAGTAAAGCATAAGGAGGCCGGCGTTCCAACGGGCCGAGAAGATCGAAAGGTGGGTGCCTATTAGGCTAGATTTTCCATGTTTTTATGATAGGCCAAGTGAGGCCTACCGATCAATGGTACGGATCTCACTTGGGACCCTAAGATGTAGCCAATAGCCCACTTGGATTACCATTGATGAATGATCGAATGCAAGGGAGGGCCCATAATGTCGGGGTCCCTCCATCACACGTGTCCCACTCTCTCTCTCTTTCCCTCTCTCTTTCATTTTATTGTTAATTGTGTGTGTTGATGTGGCCATGTGGCCCACCTGGATGGACCCCACCATGAGCCATGTATTTTATCCAAGCCACCTATAGGTGGGGCCTACTTACATATGTGTTGTACCCACACCATCCATCAATTGGTGGCCCACCCGAGTAGGGCCCACCTTGAGCATGGGTTATGCCCAAACGTCCAGGGACGTCCCTAGACTGAAATGAAAACACAAATATTGGCTTGATTCAAAGCTCATTGGGTGAGCCGCTCATGTGGGCCCCACCTTGATGTTTGTGCTTAATCCACGCCGCCCATCCCATTCCCTGGCTCATTTTAGATGTTGAGCTGAAAAATGGGCTCAATCCGATGTTCTGGTGGGCCCTGGCGTTAAAAACAATGATTTTCACCATTTAAACGCATTTAAATTTATCTTCACTCCGAAATATACCCAATATTGGGCTTGATGGGTCTGTCTTGAGCCCTGGAGACCAATGGCGGGATAATATCATTCTGATGAGGGCCCCACCTATGAAAAACCTCAGAAAAACATATTAAAAAAAAAAGAAAAAAAAAGAGGCAGGCAGCGCCTGCTGCAGCGTGCATGCGTTTGGCGAGCGGACAGGCCCACCCACGGCTCCAGTCGTGGGCCCCACCATGATGTATATGTGATTTCTACACCGTTCATTTTGTTGGCCACCTCTTGAGGTTGGCCCCCGCCAAATATCAGGCTGATCCAATGCTTAGGCGGCCCACATCATAGGAAACAGTGCTGATTGAAGGCCAACCATTGAAACCCTTTTTGGGCCCACAGAAGTTTTGGATCAAGCTGAAATTTGTTTTTACCCTTCATCTAGGTCTGCGTGACCCTATGAAAGGGATGGATGGAAAGTAAACATTAAGGTAGGCCCCACATGGGACCCACAATGATATATGTATTCTATTTCCACCGTGCACCTGGACGGTGGAGCCAACTGTGATGTAATTGTTTTAACCCCACCGTCCAGGAGACGGTGGGCGTGTATGTGTGTATGCACGTGTGTGTAGGTGTGTGTGCATGTGTGTGTGTGCGCGTGTGTGTGCACGTGTGTGTGTATGCGTGTGTGTGCGCGGGTGTGTGTGTGTGTGTATATATATATATTGTATATTATATATATATATATATATATATATATATATATACTATATATATTTATATTTTATATAATATATCTGATGGTGGGCTTTCATGGGCCCCACCATGATGCTTGTGTTGCGTTCAGACCGTTCAACCATTTGGCTAGCTTGTTTTCAGGCTTGAGACTAAAAATGAGGCAGATCTAGAGTCAAGTGGACCCCACCATCTAAGTAGTGGACAATGACGTCCAACGTTCAAAATCTGTAAGGGCCATAGTAGCTTCCAATTAAGCTGATATTTGTTCCACTTCATCTATCCCTATGTTAACTTAGGAACAGGTTGGATGGGAAATTTACGTTATGGTGGGCCTTAGGAATTTTAAATGGCGAAAATCATTATCACCACTTATTTGGAGCGGCCCATTTGATATACATGGGGCCCAATCGGTGTGACCCATCTGATACACATAAGGCCCATGTTATGGGGCCCATTCGATGTATTTGTGGCTGTTATTGAGGCCCACCTTGATGTGTATTTATGGCCCGTTGCTTAGGCCCACCTTGATCTGTTCGTGGCCCATTGTTGAGGCCCACCTTGATGTGAATGTAAGGCCCATGTTACGAGGCCCATTGTAATGTATTTGGGGCCCATGGGTTGAGGCCCATTTTGATGTATTAGGGTCGTGGGTTGAGGCCCATTGTGATTTATTCAAGGCCCATGGGATATGACCCATTGTAATGTACATAAGGCCCATTGGGTGGCCCATTTGATATGCATATGACCCATGTGAGTAGGCCCACCTTGATCTGTTCGTGGCCCATTATTGAGGCCCACCTTGATGTGTATGAGGTCGTTGTTGAGGCCCACCTTGATATGAATGTAAGGCCCATGTTATAAGGCCCATTTGGATGTATCCTAGGGCCCATGGGTTGAGGCCTACTGTGATGTATTAGGGCCCATGGATTAAGAGCCATTGTGATGTATAAAGGCCCGTGGGTTGAGGCCCACTGTGATGTGAATAGGGCCCATGTTATGAGGCCCATTTGGTGTATTGGAGGCCCATGGGTCAAGGCCCAATGGGATGTATATAAGGCCCATTGAATGTGATTCCACCGTGGTTTATGTGTTGGCATTTATGGCAGGCCATGCCTTAGGAGCAATGTTGGTTTGACGTCCATATTGTAAGAATAATGTTGGTTAAATGTCCACATTGTTGGGTAGTGATGGTTAGATTCTACATTGTGACTTTTCCTTAAGCCTGATAAGGCCCATCCTCATCATTCTCTAGTGGGTTAACCCAAACGAATGGGCCCCATTGATATTGCTTGGTCCATCATCGGTCGTCCACATATGGACCCTGCCTTGCGATCGAGGCCGATTATCGTGACCGATTGCCGGTTTTGAGTATCAAGACCGATTATCGATCGATTCCGATTGTCGTGGCCGACCCTTTCGATTGCCAAGACCGATTATCGAGACCTATATGATGTATATGCGACCCGTTGTGATATGTATTCGGCCTGTGTGATGTATATGCAGCCCGTGTTTAAGGCCTAATGTGAGAAAAAAGGAGGTCTATGTGACGAGGCCCATTGTGATATGTATTTGGCCTATGATGCATGACCCATTTGATATATTCAAGACCCATGTGCAGGGCCCACATGTCATGTATTTGAGGCCCATGGGCAAGGCCCATTGTGATGTATTCATGGCCCATGGGCAAGGCCCATTGTGATTTATTCATGGCCTATGGGCAAGGCCCGTTGTGATATGTATTAGGCCCATGAGCAGGGTCCACCTGTTGTGTATATGTGGCCCTTGAGAAAGGCCCATCGTGTTGTATATTAAGCCTTTGTGTGAGGTCGTGGGCCCATTATATGTTTGACTCTAGGTGGACCATTCCTTGGGGACAATGTTGGTTAAATGTCCACATTGTCGAGGCCGATCGTTGATACCGATTATGAGTATGTGACACCACAGCATCATGATACATGCCCACACGTATCATCTGCACATTTGTTATGAGATGTGATTGACCATTACATATGTCATTGGACAGGATGATATGAGACTCCCTGATAGGCGGAGGTTATCTCACATGAGCGCACGACATGCGCAGGATTGATGCATGACTGGATTGTATGACTCATGCATCTTGCATTATGATTACTATACGCCCTAGCGACATCAGGGTCGTAACCTCCATAGGCATATCGTGGATGGCTTGATGGGATACCGAAAATGTTTGGTTCGAGCATCGGGCTGCCATAGATGGCCCTGGGTGAAAATCCCTAAAACCCTCTTGGTACCAGAGGACGCCCCAATGTCGAGACCGAGTGGATATACATGAGTGCCCGAGTGTTGAATACTAGGAGGCCGCGTCTCCCACTGTGCGATGGTCGGTTGGGAGGGGGTGTGACCTTACCCGCCCGAGCGTAGGGGGCATTACTAGGCTGAGTCTGACCAGCTCGAGGAATGGGTCCGCTATCGACGTGCCGAATAGGCATTGGCAGACTATTGGCCAGGCAGATAGTGAGGTTTCTTACGCTCACTTGGATTGTGCGGCTGGGAGAGCGGCAGTGCTATTTGGAGTGTATTAAACCCCGGTGATGATCCCAGAAATGAACTGTACTGATATGTGGACTTATTGAGCAGGATTTGCATGCTCATGCATTCATTTCATTCACTATCAACTTGGGCTGGTGGTGTGCAACTAATTGTTGTGTACCTTCGCATGGCCAGGATTTCGGTTGGGGCGCGCGACTAACCTGAGATCAGGAGTTTACCACATTGAGTCTGACTATCCAAATTTAAGTATGGGACTGGTTTGGATAGAAGTCCCTTGTGATGGACCCCATAGCCTGCGATACTACGTACTATCATCCAGACTTCACATTCCAACATGGTCATTCCATTCGCACCATATATGGCATTTTGGGTTACCTGTGTTTCTGCGTTTATATGGTTTAGATACGACATCTGATATTTGACTCTTTATGACTCCTCATTTGGATAGTTAATTTGTATCGCGTATTCTAATATTGTTTCTCATTTGTATAGTTAATCTGTATCGCGTATTCTGATATTGTTCCTCATTTGTATAGTTGATCTGTATAACGTATTCTGATATTGTCCCTCATTTGTATAGTTGATCTGTATCACATATTCTAATATTGTTCCTCATTTGTATAGTTGATCTGTATTGCGTATTCTGTTATTAAATGATTCATGAACTTACCAGTTTATTTTCACTTACTCTGATATCGTATGATTCATGATCTTGTTAGTATTTCCATTGATCCCGATGATGTATGATTCATATGCTTCATTATATACTTGGCACTTACCTTACACACACTTACACCACCCTCTAAGCTTTTGTAAGCTTATGCACGATAGATGCGTGCAGGTGATGTTAGGTTGCTGCCGATCTGAGGCTGGAGTGTGCGGTGGAGCTTTTGGATTTATTTGATATCTTCACATTGTATTCCCATTTCAGTATTGTACGCGAATGATTATAATAGTGGATATGTGGTGTTGTTGTTTTGTGACTTGGTTATGCTCCATTACAAAAAAAAATTCATACTGAAAATCCTCCTTGTAGGATCCCAGGATCGGAATCTGGCGTATGCACACTGGATGCCGAGAATGGGGTACTACGGAGGCTGTCGGCGCCGAACTCGGCGATTGGGAATTTTGTGAGCCCGTTTTTCAAGTTTGGGGCGTGACAATAGGTAGATTAGCTATAATGTCCAGTTTTGAGCGATCTATCTCGATTCCATTTTTTGGAGATAACATGGCCCAAAACAATTCCTTTTTGAACCATGAAATAACGTTTCTCCCAATTTAAGACAAGAGATAAATTGTTGAGGTATTCCTCAAAACTACTCCTAAATACAGAAAAGTCGTCCATGAAAACTTCAAGAAACTTCCCAACCATATTTGAAAAAATACTTAACATACACCGTTGGAAAGTTGCTGGGGCGTTACGCAATCCAAATGGCATCCGTTTGAAAGCAAACGTGCCAAATGGACAAGTGAACATGATTTTTTCTTAGTCTTCCAGGGCTATCTCTATTTGGTTATATCCGGAATATCCATCAAGAAAACTATATAAGGAGTGACCTGCTTCACTTTCTAAAACTTGATCAATGAATGGTAGAGGGAAATGGTCCTTCTTTGTGACTTGGTTCAATTTTATATAGTCAATGCAAACACGCTAACCTATGGTGACACGTGTTGGTATGAGTTCATTATTAGAATTTTGCACGATAGTTATTTCAGATTTCTTTGGGACTACTTGAGTTGGACTCACCCAAACACTATCGGATATTGGGTAGATGATTCCCACATCCAACAATTTGATCACCTCATTTTTTATAACTTCCATCATGTTTGGATTGAGACGTCTTTGAGGTTGTCTAATTGGTTTGGCGTCCTCATCGAGGTGGATCCGATGGGTGCATATGGAAGGGCTTATACCCTTGATGTTAGAAATGGTCCAGCCCAAGGCTCCTTTGTGGTCCCTTAGAACATTCAACAATTTAATCTCTTGATCGTTGTCTAAAAATGAAAAGATCACCATAGGATAAGTTTTATTTTCACCTAAGTATACATAAGCTCATTTGGTAGTGGTTTTAAATCAATCTTTGGAACATTGGTTGGTGATGGCAAAGGTTGCGAGTCCTCGATAAATAGAATTTGAGTGCGCGATCCCCATTGGTATATATCAATGTCTTGGGTGGTAGGCTCTCATTATCATCATAAATTTCTGCAAGTACTTTTTCTAAATCATAATTTTTCAAGTCTCCAAAGACTTGAATCAATTTCTTAGTCAGACTAGGTTTCAATTCCTCTTCTTCTATCAAGCAGTCTATGAAATTCAGCTCATGGATCTCATTATTGTCAATGGGCTGCTTACATAGATTGAAAATATTTAGCTCTAGAGTCATGTTACCAAAAGACAAGTTTATCATTCCACTCCTGCAATTTATGATTGCATTTGAAGTTGCTAAGAATGAGCGGCCTAAAATGATGGGAACTTGAGCGTTAACATTTACACATAGTTCAGTGTCTAGTACAATAAAATCCACGGGGAAGTAGAATTTCTCCACTTGGACTAGCACGTCCTCTAAAATTTCCCTTGGTACCTTAATGGAGCGGTTAGCGAGTTGGAGTGTAATTGTGGTTGGTTTAAGCTCGCTTAACTCCATTTGTTGGTAAATCGAATAAGGTACTAAGTTGACACTTGCACCAAAATCTAGCAAAGCATGCTCAATTTGGAAATTCCCAATAATACAAGGAATAGTGAGACTTCCCGGGTCTTTGTATTTCAGTACGGCCCTTTGTTGAATGATAGCGCCCACTTTCTCAGTAAGGAAGGTCTTTTCGTGCACATTTAATTTCTTCTTTACACTGCATAAGTCCTTGAGATATTTAACATATAATGAAATTTGTCTAATGACATCAAGTAGAGGAATATTGACAATAACCTTTTGGAGCACATCCAACACCTCTTGATATTTCATGGGGATAGTCGGGTTCCAAAGTCTAGATGGGAACGGAACTGGAGGCTCATGTGACTTAGTCTCTTTATCCTTTAATTTTTACGACTCTTGAACCATAGCCGGTTCATCATTCTCTTGAGATGGTGGTTCATCCTCCGGTATTTTTACCGGTTGCATTATCTTGTTATCGACCTCTTTTCCACTTCTCAAGGTAATGATGGTCTTGGCTTGTTCATGATGTAGCTTGCTTGGATTTGAGTCTCCAATGAAATGTGTATTTCTATGGTTTGGCACAGGTTGAGAAGGAATGGTGTCTTTTTCTCTAGTATTTAGTTGAGTCTCAATCCTAACCACGACCGTCTTTAATTCTTGATTTGATTGGATTAGAGACTGATTCATTTGAGCTTGAAAGTTCATGAATGCGGTTAATGCATCCTCTGCAGATGATCGCTTTGATAGGGGCACATATAGTGCATTGTTAGGTGCCTCAAAGAAGTTGTTTTGTGGAGGGCCTTGAGGTGCATTGGGCGCATTAATTTGTGGTCCATTCCTCCTACTAAGATTAGGATGGTTACGCCAATTTAGATTGTACGTGTTTCCCATTGGTTGCATAACTGACCTTTGGTAGTTATTTATAGTATTTGCTTGCCCATGCTCATGCGTGATATTTTGTACAACTGGGATTATTAGACAATCCTTTGTGTCATGGTCTGCACCACCACAAATGCTACAAAAATTACTTATGGAAGTGTTTTCTTTAACCATATCAACCTTCCTAATTTCCAAGGCTTCGACCTTTCTAGCCAATGCAGCGAATTTTGCATTAAGGTCATCTTCCTCTCTTAGGACCTACATCCCCACTTTCTCTCTAGGAATGGGTCAAGTTTGATTTGGTTTATTAGAGACATCCCATGTTTGAGTATTCTCTGCTAATATGTCTAGAAAATCCCAAGCCTCATTATGATCTTTATCGAGAAAGGTTCCACCACACATCATCTCTATGAACTGACGGGTATCCATGGTGAGCCCTTTTCGGAACGCATCAATCAAGTGTCATGGTTTATAACTATGATGTGGGCAAGTGAGTAGAAGGTCTTTGAAGCACTCTCAAGCTTGGAAAAATAGTTCCTTCTCCTTTTGGGAGAACAACATGATTTCTTGTTTTAGTACATTTGTTTTGTGTCGAGAAAGAATTTTTTTTCAAAAACTCTCTACTTATGGCTTGCCATGTAGTGATGGTATGAGGTCTTCGAGAGTTGAGCCATGTTTTGGCCCGATCCTTTAGAGAAAATGAGAATAACCTAAGTTTGAGTACGTCCCTATTGCCATTGTTTACTTGTAATGTTGCAATTACTTCCTCAAAGTCCTTAAGGTGTAAACAGGGGCTTTCAGAATCCAAGCCATGAAATTTAGGAATCAATTGAATCACACCTGGTTTAAAATCAATGTTCCCTGTGTGAGTAGGGAACACTATGCAAGATGGTAAAGTTGATATCTCAGGGCATAGATGTTCACGTAAAGTCTATGGTTAGTTTAACACATTCCTATAAACTTCATTCTTATCCTCAAGAGGAGAATAACGTTGATTTTCTCTATTTTGATTTATAGTTGGATCTGGCAGATTTGGATTTGAATTATCAACTGGGCTTGGCATGGAATCCAAGTGATATTGAGTGCCTCTTCTAAGTGAATGATCAAGACCTGGAACTAGTTCGCCTTTGGAGGTGAGTCAATTGTTTTGATCCCTACTCCAACGAGACATAAACCATCCACACCACATAACAAATACTACTAATTCAAATAGTAAGTATAATACTTAAAATAAAAATAAAAACTTAACCAATAACCCAGGTGGCAGGGCCGACCATGAGGGTTCAATCCACAAATCAAAATAAATCAATAACCCAGGCAGCAGAGCCGACCATAAGGGTTCAATCCACAAAGCAAAATAAATCAACAACCTAGGCGGTAGGGCCGACCATGAGGGTTAAATCCACAAAGTAAAAATAAATCAACAACCCAAGCGGCAGAGCTGACCATAAGGGTTCAAACCACAAAATAAAAATAAAAAATAAATCAACAAAAGTAAAACAATACAGAAATTAAACTATGTTAATCTGTAAAATAGATTCAGCGGATAATCTTTGTGATCAAACAGCAACTTTAGGACAACCAAAGCACTTGGGTGATAAAATCCCAAGCAGGGCAACCTTACGTCACAGTTAGTGCTTGAAAGACCCAACTAAATTTACTTTCAAAGAAAAACAGAAAATCTACATAAATTTTGGAGGGTTTAGAAGAGAACTTACCTTAGAAAAAAACCTACCTTAACTATCTTATACAGATCTAATCTATCTCAGTCTCTCCCCGGCAACGGCACCAAAAACTTGATTGCTTGCCTCCAAGTGTAGAAGTTTGTAAGTAATATCCCGTGAATACATGGTCGATCCCATAGGGAGATGAATTACAAGAAAGAGAAAATCAAATGCAAAACAAACTAAGTAAAAAAAACTAAACCGATGATTTGATTTTGAGAGTTTTGAATGGATGTAATTCAACTGAATTAAAAAAACACCCAAGCTTCAAATTTCCACACATAGGTTAATGTTTCAAAATCATGATGACTTGGATAACACAAATAGGATCTGAGCACTATGGTCGACCTAATCAGAAAATAAAACAATTTAAACATTTTAAATAAATGATATAAAAGATTAGAAAATCATGGATTTGCACCATTGATATATATTCTCAAGTGCTAGTGATTTTAAGAATTCAATATCCATGAGATAATGAATATCAAAGAAATGTAGTAGATTGAGAACCTCTCCTATCTAGGAAATCTAATTGATCCAAAGTAGGCCTATCCATCAATGTGGATCTCATATGATGAAAACATATGGATCTCACATGAGGATAAAAAACTAAACCTAAACAACTGATAACATGCATTCACCATTCTTCTCATCATTAAAATAATCAATCATCATAACTATGAAAACATTAAACCAATGTGCTTCCCTTCTAGCTTGGGCTAGAGGGAACTTAGAAAAATATAATTAAATTGCAAAATAGAAAATTAACAAGAAAGAAATAAATGCAAATAGAAAAGATCTAAAAGAAAAAAATAATTTATAAAACTTTAATAAAATTGAAAACTCTCTAAAAATCCTAAATCTTGCTCTTGAATGCTTTGAATGATGCTTAGGAATGCCTCGGGAAGGCCTATTCATAAGTGGGGAACTCCAACTTTCGCACCTAGTTGGAAAAATCTAGAAACTACCTTAAATTTACGCAGTTTGGTAAAATAGGCTTCACTCTGCGTAGTTTTCCAAAATAACCCAGAGTTTCAGAATATGCTTTTTTAGGATGATTTCAGGATTCATTTTCTTCACTTCAAATCTTTGATTCTTTCATTCCTCACTTGGTTTTCTTGGATCTTTGGTATGTGAATTCTTCAATCTTGGTCTCCTACGATCCATCCCTTGCCTTGGTGATTCTTGAGCATCAAATCTATGCTTTTACGACCCTTTTCAATCTAAGCTCTTAAATTCACCTTGCAACACAAACATGAGTAAAATAGAACATTAAGCTGATTCATGTTTATAAAACCAAGATATAAATGGAGAAAATTATGCAATATTTAAGTCTCAACAGCATGACCACGCGACAGAGGTCTGTTGCGAGAGTCCGCTCCAATGTAACCACCCCATTTTATTTTATTTTGTTTTATTTTTTTGTTAGTCGAAGACCTTTATACAAACATCCAACCTCGATCAAAATAGAAAATATAGTGAATCCTTAAAAATACTACAAATTAGATAGTCCTTACCCCATTCATGGTAGAAGTGTTGAATTTCGGGGATGAAATTCCCTTTAAGAGGGGTAGATTGTAACACCCCGTACTTTTTAGTGCTCGAGTGTTATTATGAAAACCCCAACTTGGTATAGACATAAATCTACCTTACGCAAACATCTAACTTCATGCTAACCTAACTCTAATCATTTAGGAGTAAACGTCACCCATGGGTCGAGTTATCTAACTATCTAATCATAAACAAAAAGTTAGATTCTCAACTACAGAGGCCTTATAACGCTTGGAACGGGTGAGAAACGCTTTTGGGACAATTTTGTGTTGAATCCCAAGATCTGATTCTTAAAATTTGCAATTGATCATTGGATTTGAGATCAGTTAAAACCTCACATCATAATTTGAGGGGTCTGATCATCAAAATCTGATCTTAGATTTAGATAGAGACTTTAAAGGACTCCAGGATCATTGCGGATCTATCTTGAAATGATTCAATCATTCAGATTCATGATTGTCTGTTCAATTGAAATGCAGGAACAACCAACTATAAAAATAATCATGAAATAAACTACTGATGTCTATTACCGTTGATGGTCAGATTGAAATTGATTTGACCGTCGAATCAACGTAATCAACACTTCAAGACTGTAAATTAATCGTTATGAGCCACCTTAGCTTCAGATCAACCTCATTCTAGGACTCGTGGCCCAGAACAGGTAGACTAATTGGATGAATGGAGTGGATCTCATTCGTATACATTAATGTGGGCCCCACCTTAACTGTGTGTGCATAATGGGTGCATGCACTCGCTGCACACTGGATCCGCCAACCCGGTCAACAGACGCTGACCCGATAACACCCAAATAGGAGAGATTTTTCTCTCTTTTTTCCACCTGAGCAGATTCGAATGAACACCGTTCGTGGGTGTCAATTGTGACCCCACCATAAGCGATCATCAAGATGATCAGAAACATCCATCGTATCTGCGACACACGATTGACAGAATGACAGTGACCTCCGCACATTTACTCCCATGTGCAAACGCACAATCAGGGATGTAACAGGCTACTGTTCACAACCCCAAGTGTAGGGTTGCGATGTAGTAATAATCTCGGTGAGACTGAGGTCGAATCCACAGGGACTAATCTCGTGTGTTTTCTGAAAAAAAACTAAAATTGAAACTAGGAGAAGATAAATCTAGAATAAGGGGAGTAATTGTGAATAGGGTGAAACTATCAATTAAAAGGAACTAGGGTGCCAAGGATCTACTTGTAGGATCTCACGATGCTAACTTGCTTGATTCAAGGACACAACTGGAATCAGAGTCCTATCTTATCCAATTGGTAAGAAGACATTTGTCAGATCTCTAAGCTTCTCATGGATCTAATCATCAATGGATGAGAGTTGTGAGGATTTGGAAGTGCTCCCATCACCTAACCATGCCCAAGAGACAAACCAAACAACAAGATTTACCATTCCCATAATCAATCATAAGAGAATTGTGAAGGTTAGGAAGGATTCCATCATCCTACCATGCCCAAGGGACGATGGTGAACAATGGGACTTACTAATTTCACAGGAAAAGAAGATATTCAAAGATATCGCAGATCTATTGTAATTTGTCACAACAAACCATTAAAAACTAAAAATATTCCTTATAATTAAACTATAATCCAAGAGAGTTCAACAAAACATGAATCAAAACAAAACTAACATCCCAATTACACTACAAGCTTCACCTCTTAGCCCTAGCCAAGAGGTTTAGCCAACCATAAATATGATTGAACTAAAATCTCTTAAGAAAAGCATAAAAACAACTAAAAACAAATAATGAAGAGAAGAAAAACTCTTGGTGGCGGCTCTCCACACTTTTGCTCCACTCCTCAAACCCTAGATGATGCCTAAGAACATCCTAGAGACTCTTATTTATAGTTGTGCTTCCCCTTCTTATGCACCGACATGAAATTTCCAGAAACCGCTTGCGAAAGGCTTCACTTTATGCAATCCTCGTCGGCCCTGCGCAACAACTCTATGCGATTTCGGTAGCACCGAAGTCGTATCTGAAAATTGTTGCATCTGAAATTGTATGTCAGAGTACTTAGGTAGCAAAATGTGTTACCGAAGTTGGCTTTGGTGGTACTGAATTAAGCTTAAATAGCACCGAATTAAGCTGTTTTCTTGCTGGACTATTTTATGCAATTTAGATAGCTACCAAAGTTGGCTTAGGTAGCACCAAAATTAGCTATTTTTCTATTATTTTACTTGTGCTCTTGCCAATCTTTGCTCCATCATTTGTACTTGGTTTCCTTGGATCTTGGGCATAAGAATTCTCCATTTTTGGTCTCCTAAGATCTATCCTTTACCTTGGTGTCTTTTGAGCATCAAATCCATGCTTTTAGCACTCTTTTCAATCCAAGCTCTTAAATTCACATTGCAACACAAACATGTATAAATAGGATATTAAGCATTATCATGTTCATAAAACCAAGTAATAAATGAGGGATAATATGCAATATTTGACCCTCAACAGCTACGTGCAACCGTTTTTCTAAAAATGGAAACCCTGCCTATTTCCTTAGCACACTAGCATTTCCCACATCTTAAACATTCATTTCGGGAGATCCCAACCCTCCATGAATTCCGCATCTTAGCGTTTTTTTCTTAGCAACGACTTGAGACTGTTGCGGTGGAAGAAACTCACGCCCCACTGAGGAGATGCTCGTAGCCATCCAAATGGTGGGTCCCACAAGATCCTTACGACCCATCCGAACCATCTAAACGTTGTTGATCATTAGATCAACCATTCATAGGATATCCACCATTAACAACGGAGCCATCTTCACCGTTTGTCCGAAAAACCCATCACACTCTAGTGGGTCCCATTCATTGATCTAAGACATTCATTATGTGGCCCAGAGTCCCAGAAGCCCATCTATGTCATCTGATCACAGCCATGCAAACGTAATCCGCTCATATCGTTGCAAAATAGCACAGACCAAACCAGTAAAGACCGTAACATTAGTTACGATTTGAACCCTCTAAAAGAGGATTAGTAAAGCCTTATAAAAGGTTGCCTTTTAGGGAAACTCTTTCCAAAAAAGGAAAGCCAAAAAGAGAAAGGGAGGCGCCGTTTACTCTACCACACTGAGTTGCTGGAACGAGTCCAACTTGTTCCAATCACGTGCCGAGTCTAATGGGTTTGGTCTGAGTGCGACTAGAATTCCAGTTGAGGGAGAGAGCAAAGAAGAAGAAGAAAAGGAAGAAAAGGGAGAAGCGGCGTTGCCTTGACTGTTGTATCGAGTTGAGTAGACTCGGCTCGAATCGCTGCACGTTTGGGCGAGTCTGGGTTCACTCTCATCCAGCTGAAGAAGAAAAAAAACAAAGAAAGGAGAGGAACCAAGGAGGATTTGAGTTGGGTTGCTGCCGAGTCAAGGGAATACAATTCGCTGAAACATAAGCTGATCGAGTTCCAATGGGTTACATCGACTCGCTGAGTTAGGAAAGAAACGTGACGAGTCTGGTATGAGGCTAGACTCCTTGCTAGCCGACTCAGGAAGTAGAAAAGAAGAAGAAGGAAAAAGATAAAAGGAGAAGAAAGAGTCCGAGAGAGAGAGAGAGAGAGAGAGAGAGAGAGAGAGAGAGAGAGATTTGGACCTTGGACCGTTGACTGGGCGAGAGGGCTTGACTCGCCGAGTCTAAGTCGGGTCAAGATGAGTTCAGTAAATCTTGATGAACCAAATGGAATAAGAAAGAAAAGAGAAGAAAGTAGAGGAAGGAGGAGATGGGGAGAGTGTGGCCTATTGAGTCGAACGGGTTTGACTCGTTGGGCTGAGATCGACCCGAGTTGGATGTGAATCTAGTCGATTCCAAACCTTGTCGAGTTGAGTTTTGCAACAAGGTGAGTCGATGTTCACCTCTTGTTATCATTTTTGTTATTATTATGGTGTTATTATTATCATTAGAATAATTTGTATGCTATTAAAATTATTATCATTATCATTATTAGATAATATTATCATTTCCATTTTGGTTTAGCATAATTATTAATATTAGTTCTTATTAGATTGTTGTTTTATCATTATTAATTTTATTATCATTTATAGCATTTATTAAACTCTTATTTTTACGATATTAGATATTGTCGGGAAATTAATACTAATTCACAAATTATCATTAATAATATTATTTTACTCTTTGCGCAAAAGTTAGAGTTCAAGTTTTGAAGCTTACACTTAGATTTAGATTGCTGGATAAAGCCCAAAAATTTACATAATCCAAACCTTAAGCTTTAATTACAACCATATAAATTTTGTTACGTTGTAATCTAACCACTTAAAGTATTCTAATTTTGTTAGATTTTGATTCTAGGGCACATACAACTATCTCTAACATTACCAGGAGACGAACCGACTCGTGAAAGATGAGGATCACCCTTCAAGATTTTCTACACCATGATAGTTAGCTTAATTCATTTACTTTATTAGTTATCTAATACAACATGCAATAACTTAATTCATTTACTTTATTAGTTATCTACTACAACATGCAATGGAAATGATGATAGTTCATATTTGAATGATTCTTCGCAAATGATTGATGGTTGGATTTAAATTCAAGTATTCGAACTTGCTATAAATCTCAAATATTCCTATTCCGTTTTAAACTGAACATTTTATCTATGTAAGTGCTAACGATATTGTACATGGCTTGCTTCATCACTTATGATTACTTTATGGTGTTTTTGGAGGGTTATTGAACTAGTGGCGAATTATGTAATGGAATAATTAAGATTATGTTGTGGACTTACCATCTTGTGGATTGCCTGTGCCTTTGTGGCTTTTTGGAGACAATCCCTTCTATCGCATCCTTAAATGGACTATTTGCCTTATATGGCTTGATTGACTATTTGCCCCTTTGCGACTTTTATGGATTATTTTCATATAATCCTGTGATGGTAAGTTCCACTTGTAGAACTATAATTGGCCACTAGTTGACGAAGATACCTTTAAAACACCTTATTTGTTAGTCTCATAAGTCGGGAATGGTGGTATGGGACACTATACCCGAGCTGTCGGCCTATGCTGGGTGACAAACCCCCCATAGTGACATTTGAGCTTTCTAAAAATGGCTGTTTGAAATTGGAATAATAATGGTTGGGTTAATAATACATTTCATGGCATGCGGACCTTACCGGGTGGTCGATATAAGACATAGCGTTTCTTAGGTCATTATGGGCTATACCATAGAGTATTTTACCAGATGATCCCAAGTTGTTATCGAGTGCATTAGAACCACTATGGGTTGTCCTTGTCGCATGGACTTTTCCAGGTAACTAGACCTCCTTAGGGCGTACCTTTGAGTACTTTTCTGGGAGAATAGTTTACCTTAGGTGTCCTCATTGCATGGTCTTTTCCAGCTGGCTAGTTCTCCTTAGGGCGTACCTTTGAGTACTTTTCTGGGTGACTAGTTCTCCTTGGGTGGCCTTTTTGCCAGCGGGATGTGCATCCCCAGGTCTGTGAGCATGTGCATGAATCCATGCATTTAAACAAGAATATCTTGGTGGAATTTATTCAATATATGCGTATCTGATGAACTTGTCTTTTTATTATGATGATTATTATGAAATATTCAATGTAGACTCTTCCTGATAACTATGCTTAAATATCTTGATGACACGATAAATCTTGAGGTTTATAACTCACTACGATAGTCATTGACACTATCAAAACATATTCAGTGTGCAGGAGACGCAGATGATGCGCATGCTAGTGTTCATGTGGAATACGAGGAGCCAGATGATCTTGCTACTCTCTGTTCCTGATTTCATTTGTATTTAATTTGTACTGTCATGTATTGTAAAATTTTAAGACATTAGTTTGTATGAGTTTTCGGGCAACCACTCGAATATTTGGTTGTGTATATTTGGACTCCCTCTTATACTTGATTTGTTTCTATTCCGCTAGATTACTAACTCTGATAAAGAAAAGAAAAAAATGTACGTGAAATTTGGGATATCTTAAAGGTTAACACTCGGGTTTTTGGAAAACGAGTAGTGTACTCAGGTTTCGGGAACCGAAGTGTTACATTTTGATTGAGGTTGATTTTTCATGAAGAATCTTTACAATCAAAACTTTAGTCATTGTTTTCTTCAAGGGTAAAAAAGGACCATCTTATTTTGGGTCAAATCTGCCCCCAATCTTACGTGTGACCATGATGGGTCATTTAAACATTAAAAACCATGTCTTCTTTCTTAAAGAATCGGCTTTGACATTGCAAAATAGTATACTTTGCACAACAAATTTTTTTTTTAATCACTTTTCTTTCTTCACGAACCATTCATGGCTTTCCCTTCGGCTTCTTTCCCCTACTCCCAACCCCTAAACTAAAACCTCCGGAGAGAATACGAAAGGCAGTGGTTTCGGTATGGGGTTAAGAGGTATTATTTTCCATACCACATATACTTTTAATAGAAATTATGTTCATTACAACTTTCTTCCCTTTGCACCTTTCTTCTATAACAAATTTGCCTTTATTGATAATCTTTTAGAGCATACTTTTAAGGGCATAATAGTTTTCAGTCTGATGCTCTAACGTATGGTGATAATGGCAGTAGTCTTTTTCTTTTGTTTTCTCTATCTTTTTAGGGCGTTTTGGCTAAGGTAACTCGATCGTTCCCACAATTAGTAATTAGTTTATCATATAAAGTATATTTTCATTTACAAATGCATACCCTTTATGGTTCTTATATCGTCTGGCCCTTTTATCTATTGCCTTTGTAAGGCTCGTATCCTAGCCCGTACTGTTCCGTCGACTCCCGCGATCCTTCCCGATGAATTCCGGCAACTTGCGACCAATAATCGACATTTACGCACGATCCTAAGTCATATCCTGTAGATTTGAGTCGACTCAATCCGAGACTTATACTATTGCGACCGCACTGTCGCCGCGGTTCCAACGCCACGTCTTGCACACCGATCCGATACCCTGGCGAGGAGATGTGGGCCTACGTTCAATTCGAGGAAAAACACCGCGCGTTTGCAATCCCAAGAGAATCTCTACATCATATCCCATCAATTAATCAATCAATGCTTTCTTTCTCCTCAAGTCAAGCAACCCCAAGTCAACTCTCTCCCTCTCTCTCTCTTACACACCCATACATGTTAAGTACACTATCACCTCACATCCATCACCTCTCTTACAACCAACCCTTCTCTCTCTCTTTCTCTTCACATTTTCCAAACAACAAAAATTCCAAGCAAGAGTAGTGCACGTCCAAGCTTTTCCATGAGAAAAGTGAGTGTGTGTGGCCTACTTCACACTCCAAAATCCATCATCCTAGCCCTTCAACTCTCATCACCTTCCATCAAAGTGAGACACAAGGAGATCGGCGTTCCATCGAACCAAGAAGATCGAACGGTGGGTGCTTTATAGGTTAGATTTTCATGTTTTTTTATGATGGGTCAAGTGAGGCCTACCGATTGATGGTATGGATCTCACATTGGACCCTAGATGTGGCGGTGGCCCACCTTAATTTTTAAGATCATTTCATGATGGAGCCATTCTCCATGGACCCCATCATGATGTTTATTTTCCTTGCATAAAAAGGGGTCATCTAAACCTTCCATTTTGGTGGAGAAGGGATCTCCACCATTTATTTTGATCGGTGAGCCCATATTAAATGGGACCCACTTGATGTATGTTGTAAATCATGCAAGGGAGGGCCCATAGTGCCGGGGTCCCTCCGTCATCACGTCTCTCTCTCTCTCTCTCTCTCTCTCTCTCTCTCTCTTTCCTTCCTTTATTTTGTGGCCCACTTAATGAGTTATGTGATGTCCAAACCGTCCATCAAATAGACCCCATGGTTGTCTAAACCATGTGGGCCCTACCTTATGGATGTTGGGAAAAATACAAATATTAGAGTGATCCAAATCAAGTGGGCCACGTCCACGTGGGACTCACTAGCCGTGGTCCCCACACGTGGGACCCACCTTGATGACATATCCACGCCGTCTGTCCATCGTCTAGGGATGCTAGACGTGGTTGCTGGAGAGTGAATAGTGAGTGGGTGTACTCACGTGAAAAGAAAAACATAAATATCAGTTTGATTCCAAGCCCTTTGGGTGGGCCACTCACGTAGGTCCCACCTTGATGTATGGGTCCAATCCACGCCGTCCATCCTATTTCTCATCCCATTTTAGGCGTTGAGCTGAAAATTGAAGCCAATCCGACTATCTGGCGGGCCATAGCATAGAAAGCAGTGTGCTGTTACCGTTGAAATCCACCTGATATTTCTAGACACCAAAATACATTGAATATTGGGCTTGATGGGTTTGTCTTGAGCCCTAAAATCCAACGGCTGGGTCGGATTCCCCTGATGCAGACCCTACCTAGGAAAAATCTCAAAAAAAAAAATACATTTTTAAGAAAAAATATATAAAATAATAGCAACAGACGCTGCTGCTGCTGACAACCAAAGGACGGGCAGTAGCGTCTTGTTGCGTGGGGCTGGAGGCCGGGGGTCCCAACTGTGGGCCCCACCGTGATGTGTGTTGTCATCAACACCGTGCATTTGGGTGGGCCCCATTTAGGCAGTAGGCCCCCCTAAAAATCAGCCGTATGTGGAGCTCGGGTGGCCCACACCACAGGAAACAGTGTTGATTGAACGTCTGCCATTGAAACCCTTTTGGGTGACGTAGAAGTTTTGGATCATTATGAAATTTGTTTTTCCTCTTTATCTAGGTTCGTGTGACCTTACCAACAGATTGGACAGTAAATAAACGTTATGGTGGGCCCCACGTGGGACCGCAACCTGATGTTTATGGTTAGTCCACACCGTCCAGATAGCTGGACGGTGGGTTGTACCATGAAGTATGTGTTTCATCTGCTCCTACCCACCCTGTACGTGAGCTACGTCCGTGCAGCGTGGGACCCACCTATAATGGATTAGATTGGCACGTGTACCACACACTAGCCATATGGCTGTGATGTGGTAGGTTATGTGGAGCCCACCTTGGTGACATGTGTGGGATCCTCATTGATGTATGTATGGTATCCAAACCGTCCATCCAATTGGTAAGCCCATCGTAGCTTAAGACTAAAAGTGAGGCAGATCTATTAGGTGGACCACACCATAGAAAACAGTAGAGAGATGAATGCTCACCATTGAAGTCCTTTTGGACCACAACAATTTTGGATCAACTTGATATATGTTTTTCCTCCCAACCAGGTCTGTATGACCTTATGATCAGATTGGATGGAAAATAAATGTTATGGTGGGCCTTGAGAATTTAATGGTGGAAATCATTATCACCACTGTTATTGGAGTGCGGTCCAGTTGATCTTTTGATATGATTCATTTATACATATATATATATATATATTATATAATATATATACATATTGAATGTACTTGTGGCCGTCCGTTGAGACCCACCTTGGTATATATATGAGGCCCATATGATTAGGCCCATCTTGATGTATTTGTGGTCGTCCGTTAAGGCCCACCTTGATATATATGATGCCCATGTTATGAGGCCCATTTGATGTATTGAAGGCCCATGGGTCGACACCCAATGGGATGTACACAAGCCCATTACAATGTGTGATTCTACCACAGTCTATGTAATGATGTTATGGCGGGCTATGCCTTGGGAGCAATGATGGTTTGACGCCCACATTGTAAGTACAATGTTGGTTAAATGTCCGCATTGTAACTCTCCTTAGGGCCCATTGATAGACCCATACTTGTTGTGTGTAGGCCGTCTAGGCCCATCTGCATTATAAGGATAGTTCATTACTTTATAACATGCTTAGTATAATTCCATGACTCATGCCATATGCATCATATGTATGCTTGATATGAGTAGTGACTGATCATAGCATATGCCATTGGACAAATTATTTATGAGACTCACTAATAGGAGTTACCCACATGAGCGCGTGGTATGCGCAGGATTGTTGCATGACTGGACAGTGTGATTTATGCATCTCGCATATGTGTGACATGATCATTGTACGCCCTAGCGACATCAGGGCTGCAGCCTCCACAGGCACATCGTGGATGGCCGGATTGGATACAGAAAATATTGGCTCTAGCACTGTGGGCACTTAGGATGTCCTTGGGTGAAAGTCCCAGAACCTTTTTGGTACCAGGAGATGCTCCAATGTCTAGACCAAGTGGATACACGAGCGACCGAGTGGATACACGAGCGCCCGAGTGTTAAATACCAATAGGTCGTGTTTCGCACTGTGTCGTGGTCGGTTGGAAGGGGGTTGTAACGGCCTGAAAATTGGGGGTCGAGCATAAACCCAACTCCCGAGTTCCAACGCATCACTTATACAACATAATGAATGATGATTGAATGTTGTCTGTATTTAGTGTATTGAACATGAGTGAGATTAAGCCAAAAAGCATATCATACTTCAGAGACAGTTAAATTATGCAAGCGGAAGACTATGATAGATATATAACATATATAAATTGTGGTGAGTCTCCAGAGTGTGATAATGTTACCAAGTTAATTAATTACAAGTATAGTTCCAAA
The DNA here is from genome assembly GCA_021015155.1 of Magnolia officinalis. Taxonomy (NCBI): domain Eukaryota; kingdom Viridiplantae; phylum Streptophyta; class Magnoliopsida; order Magnoliales; family Magnoliaceae; genus Magnolia; species Magnolia officinalis. The sequence continues at coordinate 29,214,960 of JAJHSJ010000008.1, forward strand.
ATATACCAAATGTGTAAGGTCCTCTAGTCAACATCCCTGTAACCCCGTCGATCAAGGCACGACTTACATGAAGTCGCCAGAAAATAACATATACAAGAAAGTGTCCTCATCGTCGCAGAGATCTGGCTCCGCCTCACAAGCATCGCCAACACCTGCAGCTACAACAGGGTCTGGTTGGTGTTTAAAAACACCATCCCATAACGTGGGAGTGAGTGATCAACTCAGTGGAACAATAAAGTATAGGTTAACATGTTATCAAAACAATCAAGCAGTAATGATAAAGCAGTACAATTAAACACTCCTAACTACTCTTATTAATGCAAGTATGAATGCAGTCATGATGTATGCCCTCACCACACCCTCCCTCGTGCGACACCATCTTACGTTCGCGGCATGCTTTCATCCCTCAGTGCTTCACATCTTCCAGGCACATGCAGTGCGATGATGAGCATGATTACCGAGTTGTTATTAGTCCATTTTAAACAGCAGTATTGGGAAATTAAGGTACCTCCCTTGTATCATTCCCAAACATGATCCATTCTAGGTTCGTCAGTCCTAGTTAATCTCATACGATGGTGTGTTTCTAGGTCGCTACAAAGGCTGCCAGGGCTGTTAGCATAATGGTTACACCACTCCCCCATCACCTTTTTAACGGTTCATCACTAAGCTGATACAGGCCTAGTTCATACTCTATACACTGTGGCAAAACTCATCGCCTCACTGCAAATTCAAAGTATGCTCGAGGTCACTATAAAGGCCTGTCAGGGCTGTTGCTCGTAATCCTTGCACCACTCCCCCATCACCTTATCAATGTAGGCCGACAGCACGAATATAGTGTCCCATACCACCATAATCGGCTCACGAGTCTGGTTGCTCACTGGTCACTATGGGGAGGCACGTGGCCCCAGCGTAGGCCGACAGCTCGACCACGGTGTCCCATACCACCATGCCCGGCTCATGAGTCTTAGCGGATCGAGGTACCATGGTTAACGGGATTTCACTGGTAAGTTTGGTACCCTAGGTTCAAGCAGTAGCGTCCAAACATGGTGAACATACATTAGACAGATCGAGTTACTTAACGAGCTCGGCTAGCTTGAGCGCATAACAAGTTGAACGATATGAAGCGCATAAGCACTTCGTGTGGCCAACCACTATCGCCAACCAAAGTACGACTAGGGTTCGTCGAACACATCTCACGTGGCAAATGAATCTCAGCCACGAATTCAATCTTGTTACCGATTGCCTGGACTATAATCATAGCCCCAAACACAATCAATCCTTATTCTAAAGCATATAGAGTAAAGCAGAATATACAAAGTAATTCAAGCATATTATAAAGCATATTATAAAGCACAATATAAACAGAAAATACAAACACATATATTTCATAAGTAAGCGGTTAAACTAAACAAACAACATGGAGGAAATCACATACATCCCTAAGGTAGTTGAGAATCCCATCTCAACACCCTATTAAACTTAGTTCGTCACACAATTTCTCACACAAGCCTTTTAGCAAACACTTAAACTACACCACTCCAACATACATGACGTATGTTGATTTCAGCATAGAATAGGACAAATCCTTATAGCAAGGAGTCATCGCATACACATCAATCATGTTCTTACAATCAATACATTTGGCAGGCATAAATCATAAATCCATATTTATTTAGTCATTTCAACAAACACTTTAAACTACATACATCAACATACATGACGTATGTTGATCACATAGGTATAAGGCCAAATCCTTTCACTAGGGAGTTGCCCCAATTATAACACACGTGCACCCACGACGGATAATCATGGCAAGCAGGAATCCAAGTTCCATATTCATTCAGTCATTTCCACAAACACTTGGGCTACACATTTTATCATATATAGCGTATAGTGGCCGTGGCGTGATTTAGGGCAAATCCTTTTTGTCAAAGGGGTGTCGCCTATACAACAATCATGTATCCATGACAATCAGTCATGGCGAGCACGAAAGCGAATTCTATATTCATTCGGTCATTTTTACAAACACTTAGAATACACTATTTTAACATACATAGTGTATATTAGCAAAAACATGTATTAAGGCGAACCCTTTCGCCAAATAAGTATTTTATCCATATATAATATATTCATACAATAAATAATCATGGCAAATACATTTCCAAAATTTATATGCATACGGTACTTTCTACAAATACCTAGAGTATGTAAAATTCCATATTTTCATCTTTAATCGAAATGGAAAACAGACAGCACTTTGTACATGTGCAATTGCATGCAGATCATGAATTTATCATTATCTGACATTGAAAGCGTTGAAAACCATAACCTATATACCTAAAGTCCGCACCTTTTGTCGTAGAATCGTAACGAAGTCGATAGATTTGCTAAGCTTTCGTATTCGACAGTTTGGTAACCTATAGAATGAAATAGGTTAGTTATTTCATAACCTACAACTATCAAAACCCCAAAACAGATTAGGGTTAGGGTTTCTTACCTAGAAATGACGTCGGAATCGCCGGGAAAGCGATTAGAAGGGAGTGGTTAAGCTCGTGTAGCGGCAGGGAAGCATGGCAGGGAGATGCTCTCACTTCTCTCTCACTTTCTCTCTTTTTTCCTAGGTTTTTTTCAACTTCGTATGGCTGAAATGAGAGAGGGTTTAAGGTCCTTATATAGCCTAAAATCTCACCGAAATAGACTCCAGGTCAAGGTATACTTAGGTTATAACTAAAGCGGACCTGTTTCAGCTCAACGGAGGACTTCTGGCTGGCCCCCTTGAGCCAAAGGTCAGACTTAAGCTCACTAACACTGAATCTACGTGGAGTTAAGTTTTCATTTCAGTCAGCTTCTCAGATCACGCGTGGCGGACCAGTTTCAGTTCAACGGTTAGCGGATCTCGATCGGAGATTCCGAGTACATGAACATGTTTGGGGAAATATCCCTGATTCGAGGGTGTAATTTGTTCTGATTCTGATGGTCTAGTTGCTTAATATTGATCCACAACCGAGACGTGCCAGATTTATTTATTTTGAATTTAATTTAGAATTATTTTCACATTTCTCACACTCCCCGCTCCGAGCTCAAGCGAATAGCGCTAGGACACTATCTAGATTTGATTTCCAAGATGGTTGTCAAGCCTAACAAGGCGGTCCTAATTCCTTAACTTCGCGTTAATCGGACTTCCTACGTGCGGTCCAGATCTGATACGGAGTTTCGAGATGCTCCCGAGAGCAGCCGGGTAATGAGATTGATCCTAGATTTTAGAGTAACTTAACGTCAATGGTTCTACAAGTTTTGAGTCTTACAGATCGTATTTAAAGCGATTGGTGCTAATTTCACAGGTACTCCAGTTTAACACTAGCTAATTCTCACCTAATTTCTAAAGGATTTAGTCCTGTATGATTTCTGTCTGAGGTAGTACTTAGTCCTTTGTAGTATGTATATAAAGTGATCCGAGTTATAATACTTAACTAGTTTAAGATAGTGTCTAGGGTGAAAGTACTTAGAAAAATTGAAGAACAAGGTGGTGAAGGGTGGGATTTGTGAAGGAAATGGGTTCAAAAGCGGTTTTAGACTTTGGGATTGAGTTTTGACAAGTTAATTAGGTGTTAGGAGCGACCCATTGCCTAAGGACGTCTAATTTCAGGTTGGCAAAAATCCGGGATGTTACAGGAGTGTGGCCTTATCCGCCCGAGTGAGGGGGTTATAAGCTAGGCTGAGTTTGACCAACTCGCATATGAATCCGCTATCGATGAGCCGGGTAAGTATTGGCAGACTACTGGTCAGGCAGATAGAGTGGTCTATTCCGCTCGCTGAGCTGTACGGCTAGGGAGGCAGCAGTCAGTGTGGAGTGTACTAGACCCCGGTGATATCCCAGAGAGGAATTGTACTGATATGTGTACTTGATGAGGATTGACATGCTTGCTTTGCATCTCGCATATGACATTTGACTACATAGGCCTTGCATCGCATAGCCTTAGTACGATTGATAGTATTCATGGACTTACCCGCATTTTTCCGCATTACTCTGATATTGCATTATACTGCATACTTGGCACTTGTCTTGTGCACACACTTACACCACCCTCTAAGCTTTTGTAAGCTTATGCACGACCCGACCGTTGCGTGTAGGTGTCATTGGATCGCAGCAGCGCTGATGCATTGTACTTAAAGTTCTTAGAGCTTTTTGAGCTCCAAAAATTTTCGATCAGATTATTTTGGAGCTTTTTTATCACCTTATTTCTCTTTCCGCATTGTACTTAAAGTTTTTGATATAGTGGATATGTGGTGATGCTGTTTTGTGACTTGGTTATGCTTGTGGTTATGCTCCATTACAAAAGAAAAAATAAATTCATACTAAAAATCCTCCTTGTAGGATCTCAGGATCGGAATAAGGCATATGAGTGCCGGGATCCGAGAATGGGGCACTACGGAGGTTGTTGGCGCTGGGTTCGGTGATCAGGAATTTTGTGAGCCCGGTTTCCGAGTTTGGGGTGTGACAGCCTTGATCGTATCATTGATCATACTTTCTCCACTGCTATTTCTTTGTTTACTTTAGGAGTCTTTCATTTCTCTCTCATTTACTAGTGGTGTTTATTGATGTTCCATTAAAGATCTAGCATAGTGGCTTCCTCTGAGAAGCTGACACTTTCTTAGTAATTATTTCAAGAGTATGGGTCTTTGTAGCAAGATCACGAAAAGTTTGTATATTAGCACTTATTAGGCCAAACACCACTCTTGGCTCCATACAACTCAAACATAGTTTAACCTATTCTGATTCTCCTAAAAGTTGTTGACACGATGCCATCAGGGTTTTCCACTGGTCGATTAAGTTTTCAATTGGTTCGTCCTCTCATTCATGGATGGAAGTTAATTCGGTCAAGCTAACTTCCTTGTCAGAAGAGAAAAAGTTTGCCATAAAGGCATCTTGCATTTGCTCCCAAGTATGTACAAATTTCAGAGCCAAAACCGAATACTACATAAAGGCTTTTCCTATCAAGAATGACCCGAATAGCCATAAGAAATACTGATGAATTGTGGAGAAATTCCCCATAGTTGTTATGAAGTGCATCAGATGCTCCTTTGGTGAGTCGTCTCCATTAAACTTTTGAAAGTCTGAATATTTGAAATAGCGAGAAACCTCTCCTCTATTTCGTGAGGATATGGCGTCTGATATAGGAACCTTCTCTTCTGATCTCAGTCCCTTTCCAATCGATGTTTTCAATGCGGAAGCTTGCTCTGGATCTATTACTAGTGGTATCACGGGCGAAAGTTCGCTTGTCATGATAGCTTTCCCTTTATCTTTTTCAACTCTCGGTAAAATTGTGATGGACATCTTTATCGCTGTAATCGGTAGTGTGGGGAAATCTTTTTGGCCAAAGGGCGTTTCAGTCCTTCCCGAGTAGAGCGAAGGTGGAGTTAAGGAGGGATTACTCCCTGTGGTATTCCACATGATCGGTCCTCTTATCATACTTAGCAGGACTAAACTTTTTGTAGAAGGGGATCAGGCCTTTCTTTTCTTGGACATTATTATTGTCCATTCCTCTTTAGTTTTCTGCGTTGTGGGTGAACTAGAAATCACTCCCTCCATTGCTTGCGGTTGTTTGCTTCAGAATGTAGTAGACTCGACTTTCTTCAGTATCTTCTTTGGTGACATTTTAGCCCCGCCCACATAAGCCATGGTAAACCCATTGGGTGTGAAGTAAACAGTCTTAGTAGGAAGGGAAGCCATTACGACCGCACAAGAATATGGTAGAAGGTACATTAAAACAACTCATCATTAGTTATACTGATTAATTCAAATTGCTTCTTATTTGAGAGATGAAGGGAGGAATGTTCCGATTGAAAGTCATCATTTTGGCACCTTCGCAACACCTTTTGATGATGAACATCTTCCAATTTTTTCAATGCTATTATTAAGTATAGATATCCCAGGCAGAGATTCTGGGTTTGATCCCTAGCAAAGTCACTATTTTGTTTCAATTAGAAACATGTTTTGAGGATTGAAATATCTATATTTTAACATAACCAGGAAAGATCAAATGAAGGAATGCTCGTCAAATAAGATTTTATTAATCTGGGTTCTTATTACATTTCTTACATTGCCCTTGATTCCAAAACAGGATACAATTAATTGTACAACATTAAGTGACAATTAATGATAGTAATTTCTGTAGCATTTCGGCCCTTTGGAGTGTCTGTCAAAATGATAGAAGAGTTATGTGGGTTTGAAACCCTGACTTCATGCTGATATGTGATCTAAAAGACTTGAATTGATAATCCATAACCTTGATTGCACGGCTAACAACTTTGCTGAACAATTTGTGTTGGATCTCTGTTGCGGGGGCCACAACGTAGCCCTATTGTGCGGTCACGCAACAGACTCAATTCTAGATACTTCTCATTTCTCCTTCTTCTTCCACTCATGGACTTCTTAAAACCTGAATTCCAAGATTCTTCTACTCCATGAGTTCTCAAATGTTCCAAGTCCCCAAATGAGATGGGTGATGGGTATTTATAGACATTCGCACATGTGAAACTCTGAATTTCATGCCACATTTCAGTGTTGCACGGTCACATAACATTTTAGTATTGTGTGGTCGCGCAACAGCTCTCATAACTTCTTGCCTTTCTTTTTCTGCGCATTCATAATTTCTTTGTGTAGCTGCACAACACCGCCTTGTTGTGCGGTCACACAATTCATTGTTGTTGTATGGCCACGTAACACCACTTGTGTAGTGGTACAACACCTTCAGAGCCCCCCAACATCTTCAGAACCCTCACAACATCTTAATAGAAATTTTATGCCATAACACTCATAACATGTGGGGCCCACTGTAATGTGTATGGTACGTCCAATCTATCCATCATGTAATTCCCTTGATGCTCTCATGTGGCCCTAGAAAAATAGCTCATCCATTATCAAATGGACCACACAAGGGAAGGATGGGAGGTACACCATTAAAAACTTCTAGATTGCATTTGGGGCCCACTGTGATAAGCGGAAGACATCCAATTCATTTAGTGTGTGCATGCTTTAATGCTCTCTTTAGTTAAACAAATCAATTCTTTCTTACGTTATTTGCATATTTTTAAAGGCTCTCTGCCCAAGCTCTATGGTATGAATACCTATTTAATTTTATTTATTGTAAACACTTTAAAAGCTAGCCGAACACACAATCTATTTAGCCAAACCGAATAGCATCTAAACCGATCAGGTGTAATGTATTTAAAACTAAAAGAATTACAGGCATCCAAACGACCCATAACTTTGTGGACCCTCATTCTACCTCCTTGGATGACTTGAGGTTCCAGCTGGACAATCTAGTCCCCACTGAGGTGAGTTTAGTTACTTCAGAGGACACTAGTCCCTTGCTTCTTCTTTTTTTTTGGCTATGTGTGTGCGCGCGAGTCTCCCATGCCACAAACCACTTTTAAAGTTACACCCAACTTGAGACGAAAGAATTAATTCTTACCATCTCCTCAGACCCACGGATAAATCATTACAGTAGCAAGTTCGACCAGGGTGGCTGTTGGCAGCTGCAATGCCAGTAGTCAAAGCAAGCTGCTCTTAGCTGCATTCACTATTTTTCATACATGCATAAGCGTGATATGAATAGGATGATAATGGTCTAGATTGAGTGAAATAGAAATAATAATATATCTTGAACGGGGCTGGCCCAACCACTTTGATTTCTGGGCTTAAATCAGATACAGGCCAGGCCCATTGACAGCCATACATGTGAAGAAGATGCCAACGACAAAAGAAAGCAATCGATCGGCAACCACTTTGTCGGATGTAACAAAGCAGTTATAATATCTTTTTGTAGATGATTATGGAGATTAGAGCTTATGGATTTGGTCTCATACTTTCTCTTCTGCGTTCATCCAAGGAATGCTCTCATGGTATATGTTATGGCTTCGGTGCCTTCCTACCATTTCATCAAAACACACATCGCCCATTTAAATATAGTGTGACCTTAAAAAAAAAAAAAAAAAAGATGACATACAGAAACCTATTCGCCTTATTTATTTATTTATTTATTTTTTTATTCCCCTTTTTAATTATATCTTTCTATTAGAATTTCCTTCACACCATGACGAAAACCAGAATGGGCAATGTGGCATGAGCCATGCATGGTAAAAGAAAAACACACATAAAATGTCCACTCACACGTCTATCTGATGGGCCCACTAGATGGACGACCACGCTTGAAATTTCACAAATTGCACGTTCAACCATCCAGTCAATGGACAGTTTTTGCCCATCTTTATTTGAATTGCTTGTTTGTGCTACGCTGTTGGATGGTCATTAATTATAAAGGTAGCCAAAGGAGACGGGATACGAACTGTGTATACCCCTAACAGAGTTCCTGTGGGTGGAAGCTATGTGGGGCCTACCTTGATGTCCATGACGAATCCACTCATCAGTTTTGCAAGCTCACAATAGGACAGAAGTCCAAAAATGAGGCAGATCCAAAACTCAGGTGGGCCAAGCCACATGAAACAGTAGGATTCAACCACCATTGTAAACTTCGTTGGGGCTACAGAAGTTTTGAATCAGGAATATATCTGTGTTTTCAGTTCATCCCAGTGGGAATAACCTTATGAAGGGTTTGTATGGCACGTAAACATCTGGGTCGGCTTTGGGAAGGTTTCAACGGCGGGTGTTTCCATTCTCACGGCATCCTGTCGTGTGACAGACCTGAGTTTTTAATCTGCCTCATATTTGGAGTCGTACGCTATTGTGAGCTTGTGAAACTGATGGACGGAGTGGATTTCTCATGGACACAGCGGTGGACCTCACATAGCTAGGGCAGGGGCACAGGTAATTAGCGTCCAGGGGACAGAAAGCATCATATAAAATTCCATCCCCTATAAACAAAAACCACCACCAATTAAAAAAATATTAATTTGACCGATTCTTACCTACCCGGAAAAATGTACTGGCCGAAGGTGCAATGCAACCCCAGAAATTCTGATCCATGGTAGAAAAATACAACAGCCAAGAGCATTGACATCACTTAAAAAATAAAAACATATACTACATCTGAGCTGTGAATAAGATGACCAGCCAGCCACTGTGACTATGACCTTAGCCAATCAAGCTGGTCCATTCATCAAGTGAGCCACCCCAATGCAAAAAGATAGAGCTGTACTAGCGCCGAGCCAAACTCAGTTTGACCCAAGATTGGTTTGGCTAATTGTTTATGTGACACCTCCTGTTCGAGCTTCACATGAGCTGAGCTTCGAGCGTATCCCTAACTATTCGAGCTTGGTTTGGTCCAGATTATACAGGTTTGAGCTTGATTTGGTTTGATCCAAATATTCTAACCGAGCTGAGTCGAACTTAGCCTAGTTCGAACAGGGTCGGCTTGTTTTTCTTCATTTTTTTAGTTTTTTTTTTTTTTTTTATTACCGAGTGGCTTCTTTCCATGTCAAGGGTTGTTTAGACCCTTGAAAGGATTTCTCTCCTACGCGTCAGATGTAAGGTTAAGGCATAATGTTAGATCTGTACAATTGGTAATACAAATTTGTGGGCGTAACTCTGTTAGAATTCTTCATGCATTCATGTGTACGAATACTCGGATCCAGTTTTCATTACTTGAAAAAAAGATTAAAAAGACAGATAATTCCTACAAGACGACTCACCTATTTGGCGTGTTGAGTGTCTTTAATTGGTGACCCTAAAGACGAACACAAACAGAGAATCGACGAATCATTGGTTCGAGCTGACAGCTTCTCTGACCCTGACTTCTCTTCGAGCTCTTTCGTTCAAAGCATCTCATCTTCTCTACTAACTCATCGAGAGTTGAATGGATCTCTTCGCACTCAGATTGTTTCAGTTTTGGACTCTTGTTGTACAAGGGAGAGGGTGCGTTCACACGGTGGTGGTTTGGCAAGGGATTTTCTATGTTGTTTTCCATTAGTGAAAAATGTATTAACGGTTGGGATATATGCTTTGGAATCTTGATTCTAGACGGGTGGTTATCTGGCCGTTCAATTGCTGGCAGGTGATCAGCGATTCTTGTTTTTCAATGAGGAAGATTGTCTTTTTATGGCAGAACTTGACAGAGGATGGATCCTGCCAAGCTGATTCTCGTGGATGGTTTGGATGCTCCATATGCAGCTTAGGGCCCCACCAAACCGAAGGTCTAGGTGTTTTACACTGGTGGGTTCAATCACAGAGATTTCCGTTGTTCCGCATAAGTAACTGTGAGTGAGAGAAGAAAAGGGAAAAGAGTCGAGTCGTGCTCTTATTGGTTCCTTGTGCTTAGGAACACTGGAGCAAGATACGCCATATAATAAGGTATAAATTTTAGAGAGTGGATAATCGAAGGCAGAAATTGAAATCGGATTGCGTACTCAGTACGCTCTTATCCAACTGTGTAAACTCTGTTGGGCTCACCGTGAATGTTTATTTCTCATCTACGCTGTTCATACGTTTTTCCATCTTATTTTAGGGGTTGAGACCAAAATCTAAGCATACCTAAAGATCAAGTGGACCATACCATTGGAAACAGTTGGAATAATGACTTCCACCGTCGAAGGCTTTCTAGGGCTTACAGTGATGTTTATTTCTCATCCAACCTCTTCATAAGATCACACAGACATGGATGAAGGGAAAACACAAATACAAGCTTGATCCAAAACTTCTGTCGCCCCAAGAAATTTTCAACGGTAGATGTTCAATTCACACTGTTTCCTATGGTGTGGTCCACTTGAGGTTTGGATATACTTCATTTTTAGGCTCAAGCCCTAAAATTATCTGTTAAAATGGATGGACAGAGTAGATAAAATACATAAATCACGATGGACCCCACAGAATTTACTCACTACGCTTAGTGTACTGAGTTACTCACTACGCAATCCGCTTCCCAAGAAATTTCAGTGTAGTGGCTTCTCATTGGTCTACGTCATTTCGGATGACTCCCACTAGCAAGATACACTAGATTTCTCTCTCCCAAATAAATTGCTAACTAGAGCTATACACGAGCAGACTAAGGCTCGAGTACTCGCTCAACTCGACTCGTACTCGACTCGTCTGAGTTAGAGCCGAGTACGAGTGGGTTTCTCAAACTCGTTTAGATTACGAGTAGAGTACGAGTCTAGAGATACTCAACTCGGTACTCGACTCGTACTCGACCGTATATATATCCACCTCAAAAAAAAAAAAAAAAACCTACGCCCCCTTTTGTTTTGCCCGTCGTTTTCACAGCGCAGCCCGCCCATTCGAAAATACCCAAATCCCTTCCCTCCCAGCGTCCGTTTGAAAATACTCTCTCCCTCTCTCTCCTCTCGTTCCCCTCCCCTGTGAGGCTGTGAGTCTGTGAGACTGTGACCCTACCCGTGCCCGTGCTGTCCGCCGTCCGGTCCATCCCTCTTCTTCCTTCTCTTTCTCTCTCTCCCTCTCCCTCACTCCCCTGTCCGGCGGAGCTCGTCCCTGCCTGCCACTGTCATTGCCCGGTGCCCTGTCCAGTGGTACCTCTCTCTCGTTTGGTCTTTCCGACGTTCTCAAAAAAAAAATCCCAAAAAAACCCTAACCCGCACGGCCACAGCGATCGTCCGACGGTCCCTGCCCTACCCAGTCACCTTCTCCCTTACCCTCTTCTCTTCTTCTCTTCTCTCTCTCTCTCTCTCTCTCCTCTCTCTCTCTCTCTCTCTCTCTCTCTAAGGCGCTCAGATTGCCCGTCCGGCGCCCCTATCCGCAGCTCGTCACTGCCCTGCCTTGTCCGCAGCCCGTCCTTGTCCTGCCCGGTCCCCGTCCCTGCTGCAGCTCGTCCCTGACCTGTTTAAGGTAGAAAATTATTTTTTTTCCCTTTTCTTTTCTTAGCATTTTGCATGTGTTTCCTACATGTATAGGTCTATTACATGCTTTCCATATTTCCTGTGTATCAGTATTAGAAATGATATTGGAAATTGCTTTGAGTTTGGAATATTTTTAAATCATTGTTGTGGATAATATTGAATGGAAACATTAAAATTGGTGGACTATCATATTTAGGCGATAAATCATTGTCTATTACACCATTGTCAATTAATTTAGATCCCATGTTGATTGTCTACACCATTCACTATTAATTTAGATCTCATGTTGATTAACTGGTGGACTATCATATTTGGGCGATAAATCATTATCAAGTGTGAGAAAATAAATTTTAATAATTATAATATAATTGTAATAGTTGAAAACCATTTTCATTTTAAGTATTAAGCCTAGTGTTAAAAACGATAAGTCTTTGATCCAATCAGACCTAGGTACAAACAAGTTCCCAAGTAAACCTAGTGGACTCTATGTTAGCCAATGCAAGAATTAATGAATCATAATTGACACATTTGAAGCCTCTAGAAAATCTCACAAAGTAAATCGAAGTTGTTCAATCAAAATATACGACTTGTACATGTCCTCATATCTAAGGATTTATCATCCTTCATGCACTATCAAGCCGTTGATCACATGATGAGTCTAGGCTGATGGGTTCTTAAACTATTGACTTAACTTCAATCCTACAATGTAACTATGTAAGTGTTCATGTATATTTTAAGTTATGATTTGGACAATTTAATGTTGTTACTCGTGTTTCATGTTAACGTCGAATGATTTCATTTGATTTAGTGAATCAGAGCCGTGTATAAGTAGGACACACCAAACTTAATATAGTAATTCTTTTATCTTTGTTGGATGCTTTGTAGGTAGAGTTGGGTTTCAATAGCTTAATTGGATTTGACATTTGGGTTGAGAAATGCTTAGTGCACTCAAGTTATTACACTTGAGTTAGCATTCATCTTTCAGATTGCGCTTTCAATTTATTTATTGTTTGATTGTTAGGTTTTATTATTATTTTTATTGTTCTACTTGTAGTGTAAGATAATCAGTTGCCCATTCGAGAATTTCTATGTTGTCAGACATAGACTCAGTGTGTTCTTGGATACATAGAA
>JAJHSJ010000008.1:29227998-29333970 GCA_021015155.1 Magnolia officinalis
GATTTGAGAATGGGTTATGGTTTAGGTTTAGGAATCGGGTTCGTGTTCGGGATTGCGTTTAAGTCTTGATTTTCAAGTTTAGGTTTAGGTTTAGGTTAGAGAGTTGAGATTAGGATTAGGTGTAGGTTTAGCTCTAGGGAATTGAGTTTAGGTTATAAGTTTTGGTTTAGGTTATTGGTTTTGGTTTAGGTTAAGGTTTAGGTTATTGGATTTGAGAATGGGTTCGGGTTTAGGTTATAGGTTTTGGTTTTGGTTTTGGTTTTGGTTATAGGTTTTAGTTTAGGTTATAGGTAACAGGTTTTGGGATTTGAGAATGGGTTCAGGTTTAGGCTATAGGTTTTGGTTAAGGTTTAGGTTATAGGTTTTGGGATTTGAGAATGGGCTCGGGTTTAGGTTACAGGTTTTGGTTAAGGTTTAGGTTAAGGTTTAGGTTTAGGTTTAGGTTATAGGTTTTTTGGGATTTGAGAATGGGTTATGGTTTAGGTTTAGGAATCGGGTTCATGTTCGGGATTGCGTTTAAGTCTTGGTTTTCAAATTTAGGTTTAGGTTTAGGTTTAGGTTTAGGTTAGAGAGTTGAGATTAGGATTAGGTGTAGGTTTAGCTCTAGGGAATTGAGTTTAGGTTATAGGTTTAGGGAAAAGTTACGTTTAGGTTATAGGTTTTGGGATTTGGGAATAGTTTTAGGTTATAAGTATAGGTTTAGGTTAGGTTATAGGTTTTGGCTTTGGTTTAGGTTATGGGATTTGAGAATGGGTTCGGGTTTAGGGATTTGAGTTTAGGTTATAGGTTAAGGTTTAGGGATTTGAGTTTAGGTTATAGGTTTTAGTTTAGGTTATTGGTTTTGGTTTAGTTTAAGGTTTAGGTTATTGGATTTGAGAATGGGTTCGGGTTTAGGTTATAGGTTTTGGTTAAGGTTTAGATTTTTGGATTTGAGAATGTGTTCGGGTAGAGGTTATAGGTTTTGGTTTTAGTTTAGGTTTAGGTTATAGATTTTTGGATTTGAGAATGGGTTATGGTTTAGGTTTAGGAAATCGGGTTCAGGTTCAAGATTGGGTTTAAGTTTGGATTTTCAAGTTAAGGTTTAGGTTTAGGTTAGGGAGTTGAGATTAAGATTAGGTGTAGGTTTAGCTTTAGGGAATTGAGTTTAGGTTATAGGTTTAGGTTTTGGTTTAGGTTAGGGGTTTTAATTTAGGTTATAGGTTATAGGTTATAGGTTTTGGTTATAGGTTATAGGATTTGAGAATGGGTTCGGGTGTGGTCCCTGCAAATACAAATATAATACAAATATAAACACGGCCTGTCCGAATGGCCAGGCCCTTCCAATGCCGTCCATAGGAAATGGACAGCTTCATCATGGTCATAACAGCGGTTCCCACCTTCCAGGGACCCCCGCTCTTCCGGATAGCTCCGACGCACATCCGGGTCTGCTCCATTAATCTCGAGCAAATACATAAACACGGCCTGTCCAAATGGCCAGGCCCCTCCAATGCCGTCCATAGGAAATGGACAGCTTCATCATGGTCATAACAACGGTTCCCACCTTCCAGGGACCCCCGCTCTTCCGGATAGCTCCGACGCACATCCGGGTCTGCTCCATTAATCTCGAGCAAATACATAAACACGGCCTGTCCAAATGGCCAGGCCCCTCCAATGTCGTCCATAGGAAATGGACAGCTTCATCATGGTCATAACAACGGTTCCCACCTTCCAGGGACCCCCGCTCTTCCGGATAGCTCCGACGCACATCCGGGTCTGCTCCATTAATCTCGAGCAAATACATAAACACGGCCTGTCCAAATGGTCAGGCCCCTCCAATGCCGTCCATAGGAATTGACAGCTTCATCACGGTCATTACAGCGGTTCCCACCTTCCAGGGACCCCCGCTCTTCCGGATAGCTCCGACGCACATCCGGGTCTGCTCCATCAATTTCGAGCAAATACATAAATACGGCCTGTCCAAATGGCCAGGCCACTCCAATCATGTGCATTCTTGACAAGAGACATACCAGATGCTTGAATCTGAAATACGCAGCTCCAATCCTCACACATGCAACATCCACCTGAAAGAATGCGCATAACCGTCATGCTTGAGTAATCAATACAGGAATCTACATTTAAAACCATAAAACCAGAGATACTCATTGCATTTTTTTATTTAGGTTTAGGTTATAGGTTATATGTTATAGGTTATAGTTTTAGGGATTTGAGAATAGGTTAAGGTTTAGGGTATTGAGAATAGGTTAACGTTTAGTTTAGGAAATCAGGTTCTGGTTCGGGATCGGGTTTAAGTTTGGGTTTTCAAGTTTAGGTTTAGGTTTAGGTTAGGGAGTTAAGATTAGGATTAGTTGTAGGTTTAGGTTTAGGGATTTGAGAATAGGTTAAGGTTTAGGTTTAGGAAATCGGGTTCGGGTTCGGGATCGGGTTTAGCTTTGGGTTTTCAAGTTTAGGTTTCGATTTAGGTTAGGGAATTGAGATTAGGATTAGGTGTAGGTTTAGGTTTAGGGATTTGAGAATAGGTTAAGGTTTAGGTTTAGGAAATCGGGTTCGGGACAAGAGACATACCAGATGCTTGAATCTGAATTCGCAGCTCCAATCCTCACACATGCAACGGCAAAACAGGATGTGCTGCTTTTTTTGGCGATCCATTCTTCGTGGATACAACGGCAGAAACACTTCGTGATGCTGTTTGATCTGGAGTAGGAGTTTCTAACTGGGCACTAGATCTTGTTTCAGAAATTGAAACAGCTTGGATGGAGGAAGGATGAAACTGCCCAATACGAGTTGCCCCAAAGCTTGATCGCTCAGCAGAACCTAAATTCTCTTTAGTGTTATTCCGAACAGTGCTGAGTGGTGATGATGTTGATGCTGATGACAGCGCTTGAGGATTGGCTCTCTGCATTATTTGCATCGAAGGAGATTTCAATCCTCCAGCATCCAATGCTCCTGTGCTGTCTTTGGACCATTTGAACAGAGTAACTGAAGGAGATTCAGAGGCCTGTGTTGAAGGTTTCCCTTGAATGCCTATAAGAAAAATAGATATATATTAATACAAAGGCATGTTCTTGTTAGTGATTTCATCCAGTTCTTTAAAATAATGGTACACAGTTACCTTTGCTTGATAGATATATGTTAGACCGTTGCTCGTTTATGGATGCCTGCAGGGAAGAGGATGACAATGTCATATGATCCTTCTGGTGAAGGAAAGAAAATCCATCTTCCAGTTGAGAATTAAAAGCCAGCTTGGTTATCCCAAAAGATGACTCGTTTTTACTGACCCTCGAACGTTCCTCTAGCAACATCCTTTTTACAGTGGTTTTCTGAGGCTCGAAACTAGCCCAGCTCTGTATAAATGCAGCCCAATCAGTACCTGCCCAATATGCAAACTACAGGTTTTCTCTCTTTTCACCTGACAGATGCTAAATATTATCAAGCTTATAGATGGGAGGTATTAAACATTTATCAAGTAAACTACAATTCAAAACCCTTCATTTAATTGAGGCCTTTAAGACTTCAACCCAGGACTGGTTCAACAGCACATAACTCTCACCACCACACTAACTGGTCTTCATTCCAGATGACTGTATAACGGTAGAAGGTTTCTAAAACCTTCCACTAACCAGTGGAAGAATAAGAGTCAACAGGGACAGCATTTTATTGGGCATTTAAGGTTAGATGTTGAGAACAGTAAGCAAATGTACTTTTCATCATTAATGCACTTAACCTACCATACACAATATACTTCTAGTAGCAAATATCTCAAATTTAGTTATATATATATGTTCAGCCTATCAGTTGCCATGGACATGTTCTGTTGAATACCTAAAGTCTAAAGCAAGGTGTTTAGAGACATTGTGTCATATGAAGAATGGAGTCATACCTAGCATAGGAGGCAAGAAAGATGATAAAATATAAGGCCATAGGATATGTAAATAACAATCCACAAAAGAATTTTTAAAAAAAGGATTTAGGGAAGTATTACTCTATCCAATGAGTCTCTCCTCCTCCTTGCAGTTTCTGGTTCAACACACTTCAGAGCACTTGATGTATTTTTTCTGGACTGCTCCTTGATAGCACTAAATGAAGAGAATGGGAGTTTCTTGATGGATTCTGGACTACGGGCAGCTTTTTGCACATCTGGGGATTGAAAACCATCACCATCATAGGCTAGGCCGATTGACTCAAACAACTCTTTTGCTACATTCTGTTTCTTTACAGGCGGTGACTCTATATTAAGCACAGCCATCTGTTTTGAGAGGCAATCAGAGAGTTGCTTAGCCGCTGCTAATTGTGAATTCATTGTGTTGTATAAACCATGCAAAGACTGAATTTGCCTGCAGAGAAATACAAGAAACAATTAGAAGAAATAACCCTATTAAGGAAGTTGAAATCATATGGAAAATAGACAGAATGGTATCACACTTCATAGTTGATGTTATGCTACTTGGGCTCGAGGTAGCTTAACACTTTGCTTGGAAGGGCAGGCAAATTGCCACTAAATATTGGCAGAGGGTTTTCTACCGAGGCAGCCTCTAATTGCCATTGAGATTGTTCCTCGTAGGTCAAGAAACAAGGTCAATGGAAATCTGGGCAAGTGACCATTCCGTCCAATCTCAAATATAAGAATTCAAACACACCATCAATGCATTTTGCTGTCCTGAACCATTGCTCTGAATATTTTCAATGATAAAAATAAATTAAAAAAAAAAAAACAGAAACTTTAATCTGGACTCAAAAGAAGCTGAGGCCCATGAACCATGATAGGTGTAAAAAACTTTTGAAATTCACATGTTATCATATCTTTGTAGAAGGTGACTCTCTCAATGGCATTACATGGACATTGGATAGGATAGGATCCAATACCCATGGAGGCTGGGATGTATGACTGATGAGAGCTTGCATTTATCTAATGGCCTCAAGATCTCTTTTCAGTTATATTTTCCATCACACTAATGAAATAGCCCGCCTTCATGTATTGGGCAAGCTCAGATGGACCACTTCTATGCATTGGACAAGCTCTGCCCTTCTTGCTTGTATATTTCTTTCATCCTCAATAAACATTTTATTTATAAAAATCAACCAGGTTTGGCACACAATGTATACCAAGGATCCTTGTACACCTATCTCCTACTGTCAAAAGAGAGTGACTAGGAATTCAAGAAGCATTTGAAGAAGGGTGGACTCCGCCAATCCATTTTGAAATATGTAGGAATTCCTACCCAGTGTTCTTCATACATGTAAGATTTTCTCTTTAGAAGAAATGTATCCAAAACCAGTATGATTTCTCTAAAATTCCTCAATTAAGGTGTTCGTTTGAAAATCTATTATCAGGAACCAGTATGATTCTCTATTCTATTACAGAAAATGGGAGATTTTTTTTCATACCTTGAAGGTTCTGAACTACCGACTGTTCTCCGCCTCATAGAAACTCTGTTGTTGTCACCAAATTTATTGAACTCAAGGGCATTGAAATGCCTTTCCAGTTCTATAATCTGAGTCATCATATTCTGCCAAAAAAGAGAGAGAGAGAGAGAGAACAGAGGTACATATAGAATACTAGCAATGAGAAATAGGTTCACGTTCATAATAATGGCAGGTGAGTACCTGGTTTATTTTCAGTATTTGCTGTCTCTTCAGTTCAAATTCTGGATTCAGCTTCTGATGATTCCAAAGCTCCCAATATTGCATATTAGAAGCTTGCTTAACGACGCCTTCCATATACACTTTCCTTGCCAAAACTGAAAACAAAATTACATATGTTATTGAAGAACACAAACTATAGATCAATACACAGCCTGCCCCAGAGTTTACAATAAACCATGCCTATCTATTGAAAAAATTGAAGATGTAGGTGCTTGAATGTGCACAGCATATCAAAATTGAGAAAGGTGTCATGCTACCATGAAAAACAATATACATTGTGCATTGACTACCATACAGAAGCACGTGTTGTTTGTATATCATGATGCACCATCTAGCAGATGAAAACACATTATAGAAGCCAACCCATCCATATCTGACGCTCTCAGTCATTATTCGCTTAGAAAAGGCAAAAAGTGGAGATACAAGTACAAGCACTGTAATATATATATATATATATATATATATATATATATATATATATATATATATATATATATATATATATATATATATATATATATATATATATATATATATATATATAATGGAAACGTTTTCCACTCGCTTTTTGAGAAGTTTGTAGGAATGGAAACTTAAATGTGAACAGGATTCCTGCACACCACCAATGGATGATGGGAAATGTTTCATATGCAATGCCATGGGTAGCAATTGGAACATGTAAGTTGTGTTGATTACTAAAGGCTTCTCTCATGTGCGATAAATATTTCATCAAACTAGAGTTTACAAAATTGTTCAAACATGAGAAGAAACTTAAAATAAAGATATCTAGAAAGGAAACCTGAAGCAGTTTCCCTGTGTTGCATTGACAAATGAAAATAATGCGCATGGGCAGAAATCCTCTCAAATTTCTCTTGCAAATTCCAAAATTACTTTACAATGCTTGTTATATACCATTTATAGATCTCCTGCAATAGCTCGTAAAACTTCCAACTAATCATGTGATCAGAGCGTTAATCACAACTAACCCACAACAATCGAAAACAAACTTCAACCACCTTACAACTCCCTATCTAACAACTAAACAACACTAGGAATTAGAGAAATATCCCCTAATGTCCTTACACTTGCTAAAAAGATCAGAACTACCCGTGATATGTTCATGCCACCTATCACATGACCCTTTCCATTGCTCTTTTTCGGCCCTTGGGATAATTGAGGCCCATGTGGTCTACATCACCGGTTTACCAGATCAACAGATTGGGATGGCACATAGATGCAATAAACGAAAGCAAAACAAAGAAGAAAACATGGAACATGCAGTTTGTCATGTTGTGTGACTATGTGCAAGAGAGAATGATTGGAGAGATTTCACTATGCAGAAGTTTATAGTACAATTGAGGTATATACTTATCCCTAACATTACTCAATTTGAGTTACCTATTTTCTAGTGTATAGTACTACCCGGGGTCAGGTGAAACACAATAAAAAACACCTGCATATTATGCAACACTAAGAAAAACTCTATACGTGTCGATAGAAAACACAATGCAAGGTGTTCCACAGACTTCTGTAACAAAGCAAAGCACACACATCTGACGAATGGAGAATCCTAACTCATTGATTACACATCAAAGCCAGGAGAATCCTAACTTGTTGATCACACATCAAAGTATACTTAATATGCAATTTTCATTAATTTCTTTCTTCTAGCATTTATTCCAGTCAAGCATTGATCTTGAATTTATGGCAGACAAATCATCAGCACAAAGGAATTTCATGGACCCTGCCAACCACAATGACCTCATGGTGGGACTGTCTCAGCATAATGACATTGTGGATATAGGATATCAGCTTCAGTCTCAGCCGTCTGATCCAATCCTAGGACAAAACAATGGTTGTGGACACTACCAGAAAAATGGGCAAAGGCTACGGACTAAAATAAAGATATCTAGAAAGGAAACCTGAAGCAGTTTCCCTGTGCACGCACATGCACAAAGAGGTCTTAAAATTCCTAAATCTACATGATTACAATGAAGTAGAGAGATTCAAAGGACGCCATTTCAGAAAAGATCTCCAGCAATGAGCTTTAAGGATGCAAGAGCTCACATCCGACCAAACTGTCCAAAAGGGACTGGAGTCTTCAAAGACTATGAGAGAGACAATCTTAGAAATACAACTAGAAAGATCCACCAACACCCATTTTATAAATCCATCCATCAATTCAGGTTTACAATATGAATATGTAAAGCATCTGGTGGCAGCCATTTGATTTAATCCAGAAGTTTAAAATTCCATATCACATGGCATAATCCAATTAGTCCGTGAAATACATATTAGCCTTCAATTTATTCAAATGTCATGCGAGTTGGATATGGTGAAGAAATCAAGAACTTACAACTCTTGATAAATAATTTAAAGAAAAAAAATCAATTAGAAAAAGGAAGAAGAAAAAAAAAAATAAACAATCATCCATAAGAAGCCTTTGGGGTTCCCATTGCCTATTCTAGTGAGGTTGTAAGGCTCTAGAAAGACAATATGAAATTTCCCTTACACATGCCAACCTGACTTGCATGTGGGGCATCCAAGCCATGCCTCTTACGGGCACTGCTGATTGGATGACCTGACCCAAGAACTATGCCGATCCATTAATCAGATGCACAACACATGCATTTCTGTAGATGCGGCCCACCTTGTGAATTGATCTCACCCATGTTTGAGTGAGATCATTTACACAAAGGGGCCCACTCTCGGGTATCCCATGCATGTACCAGGTTGGTATGTGTAGTCATGGATGAGCTTTGCTAAGCTCATATCCTTCACACATGGTTGAAAAACCTCATCGGGAAACATCGGTCAGGCAGGCACGATTGTCGCTATTCCATCTTAGATCGGATCATTGCTAAGTTGCTTAAATGTATTTTTAAGTTAATATCAGACAGTAAAGATGACAGCTATTGCAATTACCAAGAGAGAGAGGAAAAAAAAAGAATAAAGAAAGAAAGAAAATCTTTTCTACTTGAAGCTGACGACTTGAGAAAAATAAAACAGAATCTTGAAATAAGAGGGTCTCTTTGCAAACCTGCAGATGCATGTTTGCCGTTCCATGCTGGGACCACAGGATTCTCCTTTCTCCATGATCCAAACGACTCAGAACACGACGAATCCCACACCAAGCCCTGCAATAGGATACAGAAACAATCTCTCAGAACTCCCGAAAGAAAACCCAATGAACAGAAACAAGAGCCAAAAACCACCTGTTATCCAATCCAAACGGATTACAAAATATAAAATACTATAATCACAATCTCACTTAGGAATCGACTACAAAATTCTAAATGAACTAATAGAATCCCATGAGTATAACATCGACGATCAGGGAACTTTCATCACCAGGACTTACAATCACCATCAAAATCGATTTAGAACCAAATTCAAAACTCCAATTCAGAGAGAGAAAGATCAATCATTTAAAAAAATAAAATAAAATCAGAACATGCAAAACAAAAAGAGGAAAAGAAAGAAATCTTTCCAAATAACAATCCAGCTGCAATCTTTTGTAGAAGCAGACTACCAAACCGGCTGCAGAATCCAATCAAACCCAACAGTCGAAATTATATATATATATATATATATATATATATATATATATATATATATATGGAGAGATTTTATGCAACCAAATAAAAAATTACACCCAAATAAACAAAACCAATTCTCAGAAACACTGAAAGAAAATTCAAAATACAAAATCCAGTACATCAAACAACAAAAATGAGTCATGATAGGCAGTTTTATAGTTTTCAGGTAGCTTTCCACTTGCAACTCTACATGTTCATTGTAATTTGATCTCAAGTGAAGCAGCAAAGGTGATATGTCCTGAATCTTCTTCTTTATATCTTCAGTAACAACCTTGGGAATGTCAAAATCATTCAAGCCAACACTATATCCTTCTAAAAGAGAATCTCCATCAGCAACAGCTGCAACATATTAAAGAACTTAACAGCCTCTTCTGTTCCCTTTTTGTCAAGAACAGAAGTAACAATCTCTGTGAATGATGAATGCAGTAAATCTCTAGTGAAATCAATCCTCACCATTTCACTTTTACTGATCAAATGCCTCTCCCCAAAGCAGTAAAAAAATGCAGGTAAAGCACTCTGTACTATTTGCAAAACAGTCCACAGAGGACCTGTACGGTGAGCCTTAAGCAAAGCAGGTTCTGGTAAAACTGGTGAAACACACATAGCCAATTGTTGCACAGTCGCTTTGTTCAAGAAAAAAGTCCTAAACATGAGTTTAAGTGACAATAAAGAATCATGCACTAATTGTAAATTCAGACTACCACTATGAGAACTACGGATTTGCTTTTCAACACTAAACAGCTCCAAAACTTCTGCTTTGCTGCTAGAGACTGTGGATAAAATATATGAATACAATCCCCATCAAAATCCACACCTAGGGGAGCACAAATTAGAGGATTGATCTTAACAGTATGGTCGTCATGCACATAGAAAATGCTTGTAATAAATGTTTATGAGTATTAGGTGGCCTATTAATGAAAACAATGTCTCCGTTCATAATACACCTATTTATGATTTGACCAACTTTCAAATATGTATGACCTTTTGAACCTTCCCTAATTGCATAAGTGGCTGAACCATCTCTTTATGTTACACATAATTTGTCATCCACTAGTTTCTGTAAATGATCCATGTTGTATGCCGTGACCTTCTCTTCAAATGTGATCTTTTGGGCAATTTCTAATGGTAAACCAATTTCTAAAGGTAGGCATGGTAGCTCAAATCATAACACAGAGACATGATACTTACTTTGCATGTATGAAGACAGGGGAAGATAAAAACTCTTCGACAGGCTCCTGCAAGATATCTTCACATTAATGGGCATCATAATTTTTTTTTGTTCATGCACAAATACTAGTTCGCTTCGTCAAAAAGCATGTTACTGACAAATGGACAAATGACATTTAATAAACGAATCCCAAGAGGAAGGCATACCGTCAGCATCAGATGCCACGTATTAATATCATGAACTCCCTCTGATACCACCATAAAACATGACTAATGGATACCAGGAAAACACCAAGCTAGAACGGTTCCTTGCACCACCACAAAAAGGATAGCGCTAGATCAGATGTGCTCAAACAATCTTAAATGAGCATTAATGTCGTAAGAAATGAGCATGAAAGAAAATGGAAATTGGGAGAATATCAGGTAAGAGAGTTGGTATAAATGATTTACCATTGCAACCTCTTCATAGTCATCAGTTAATAAAGATAGCTTCTTCAATCCACTACCTGAAGTCAAAGCAACTTCCCCTGCTACACCTTGAAACACATTGCACTAGACCTGCAATAAGCTACCAACTGCTTTCCCCAAGTGATTGTCAATAGTAGGCATTCAATCCCATTTATATGTAGTAAATAGCTATTTCTGATGGTTTCTGTGGTAAAAAGACATGCACATTTATATGTAGTAAAAAAGGAAAACATGAGTGTATCATTCGTATTTTGTGGCATACATTTGATGGGGCATTAATTGTTTTTGTTAGCCTGACGTGCCTAACCTTAAACAACAAAAACAAAAGAAAAAAATGAAAAAATGAAAAAAAAAAAAAAAAAAACAAAAACAGCAAATTTTTAAAAAGACAATAAATACATGCTTATATATAAACAAGTTACATACATGTCGTCATAAAAAACATGCTTCTAATAATTTCAAGCATGAGCACAAGCAACCTAATCAGGATAAAGAGTAAACCACAATAAATTTTTTTTTAAAAAGGGCACAAAATGCCCAAAAATGTCCAAAGATGCCCGAATCAACTTTTCTTTCCTTACTCCTTCATGGAAGGCCATAATTGTAAATTCATGTGAAGTGTTTAACATCAAATATTGGTCTGAAGTCAATAATTTGTTCTCCCATAATTCTTGTCTGATCGGGACGATCAACTTCAAGAAGCTCCGAAAGCCCAACAGCCAAACAACTTTCATTCAAATTTCTTCTCATTCATTTTTCTTTACAATCCTTCACCCAATTGGAAGGTTATATGTGTTGCAATCTATGTCCAACCCAGCTTACCCATCAGAAAATTAATTTTCTTCCTCAAATTGCAGCATATATCAGCTCCTTTTATTGGGTGATATATCCACAGACCTTCATCCGATCTTTTAAGGAAAAAAATAAATAATAATCAATCTTCTGCATCTAGAAGAGGACTTTGTTCTCCCACGTGGTCATGCATTCAATTTTAATTAGAGTTTTTGCAAACAACTACCTAAATAATATGGTGTTTGCAAATACCCACATACAAAAAATATGTTTGCAAATAACCACATTGTTAATTCATGGTTATTGCAGATACCTAATTTCGGCTAGTTTTTTCAAACAGATGTGAACTATTTTGGCATATTCTGACTGTTACATGGTCATACAGTTGGTCTCTTTGGGCTATTGGGCTTTATTGTACATGTTTGGGTACTGTTTAGGCTAATAGGATCAGTCTTTTCTTGCATTACTTAAGGATGGCATTCTTGTAATTTCCACATATTGAGTGAAAGCACCAATAAAGCAAGAAAGATGGGATGTGTGGAGGCTATTCCAATATAGTTGTTCCACTCTTCACTTTCCCTCTTCTTCCTCTCTTCTTTCTTCTTTATTTTTGTTGATTCTCCTATTCGGGTACATTGCTCTAGAGCTTGTTAGTTTCTCCATATAATATCGATTCTCTAAGGATATACAAATATGTGGGTATCCTAACTCTAGGACTTGTTAGATTCTCCAAATCCATGTGTGGACAAATAAAAAAAATGTTGTGTCTGTGTGTGTGGGGGAATCTTTGTGGTGGAGGGACGCTGGTAGGGTGATGCATTTTCCACAAAAGGAGAGTATGCCCAGGTTTAGCTGGCCAAACATGTGAAAACTCAACCTAGACACTGAATTTTTCTAAACATGGTCTGAATAATTGAAATTTCTGATGCCACTCATTCGCCACTTTCAAGTACCGGTGAACAGACATTTCAAAAGATGCTGTTTTAGTTTGTTATGGGAAAAAGTGGAGTTTGGAACTCAATCGATGAAAAAGAAATATTGGAGTGGATGTTCTCCTGGAAGCATTTGATATCTGCATCTTAGAGACCATGAACACCATGATGACTACAAAATTACAATGTCTCATCATGTCCAAGAACCCCTCTAATCTACCGTTTATTAGATTTTCTTCAATCCAAACAGAGCAAAATCATATGAAATCACAATCTTCATCTTCTCAATCCCACCAGCAGGGCCACAAACAGGGCCACCAAACCCATCACAGCACCCTCACCTTTTTCCCCTTTCATCCCACCACACATCATCATCATGGCTACGGTTCTAGTCCCTCCACCATAAAAAGGGGCAAGTATGGTCTAAGGCTACTATCTGTATTATGATTGTTTAATCCAAAACAATGCAAAAGATATTTGAGTAATTTCTTGCACAAACAGATACAATCAAAAGAAAACTACAATGTGTTTGGATGCTCTATTGATGAATTGCAATAATTCTATTCATTAAAATGGAAATGAACTAGTGGGAGTAGCCACAACTCCAACCAAAATGATGGTGAAGCACCAGATAACAATTCTGATTGTTTCTCCAACTTGAAACACAGACTGAAATTTGGGGTTGGTCATCATTGAGGTTGAATCTGGGAATGTTAAGAGTTTCTTTCCTTAGCATTTATGTTAAGAGTCTGGGCCCCTCAATAGAAACTATCTGCAGAGTCATCCATGTTCACAACAAGATATTCATTTTATGGGCGGTTTTGAGAAGGATGAGATTCATATTTAAGAAATATGTAATATACAAAGAAATAAATGGCTAGAGACGGAACCTTGTAGTAGGTCTGACACTTCTCATCATACCCTTCAATAGTGTCTGACACAAGTTTGCTAGAGACGTATATTGTTGACCCTCTTCGTTCCTTAAAGCCCCCTGCCAATGAACAGCCATGCTGTGATTAGAAAACAATGGACAAAAGAAAATTAGAGCCTTTGATCTTGAAGCAGCGGGTTCATGATGATTTAGTTTTTTAGCGAAAAGAGGGCAGTTGGTTGGAGTATCAAGTTGCATTTGAAGTCTAATAAAGGAGGAAACCATATTTTCAGCATTCATTTTGAGAGTCTAGGCTCCAAACTACAGTTATGTTACATTCCATTTAAGACATGAAAGAAAAGTAACAAATTTTCTCTGAAAATAGCTCCACCATTGCCAGTAAATTTTCTCTTGATCAGAGAAAGCCATGAATTACCATGGTAGTACACCATTTTTCTTCACAAATCCTATCTTCAAGGAGTTATTGCATTCATCATGTCTAGCTCTTATATTTGATGGAATAATGATGGTCCAACTACATGATATTAGGCTGCTCACAGTCATGAGAAACTGATTATGTTTTCCATATTACATCTAAGGAGTCATCCAACAACACTTTATTAAACATAGAGACTTGCAAATACCTCATCCAAAGAGTTATCCAAAAGCTCAGCAAAAGCTGTATAAATAGAATGTCAGGAAATAAAGTTAATTACCCAAAATGGCTATTCCTTTGACTGAATCTAAAGTTCAATGTAATTCTTCCAGAAAAAAATTGATTTGTAGAAAAAAGAAAAAATAAATACGATTTATGATGATTGTAAAAGGTAAGTTTACCTCCAAGAGCACACTTGTCTCTAGTTAAACACCTCTCTTTTGATTACTTGCACACATGAATCTGTTATATGAGAAACAGAATATTGATAGCTGGAATTTCTGTTTGAATTTCTGGAATTGATTCTACACTTTATACTTTCTGGAAAGTAGTATTAGCTAGCGGTTGGAATGCCATTCCTATTCATTGGAAAATCATGTATAAGTACTGGAAATTAATTGTAGGAGTAGGAACGTTGTATTGATTGATGGATTTTGTGTCCTTGACCATTGCACTCGATTTCGCCTGCAAATTGATGTATTGGTCATAACAAGAAATAGAAAGTGTAGTTATACTAGCAATGCAATTGAAACATTATAACATGGATTAATTGTTGACAAATTTGTCAAACTATACAATGACATCAAGAAGCTCATTTCGCAAAGTCATCTACAAACATTGAGAGAAAGCAATCATTTGGCTTGGTCAGGTTTGTCAAACTGCATATAAACAGAAGAAATTAGGTGAAAAATGGAAATGATAAATGAATTTGTAAGATTCAAGTTTTAAAGCTCCTTTGTCAAAGACAAACTTCCACTAATGTTGCAATAAAGTGCACCATCACCATCCATTTTTGTTCTTCTTTCTTTTTTCCCTAATTCATGCAAAACAAGTCTATGATTGACAAAATGGTCATATTAGTGGCCAGTTTCATTTCATGATGAATCATAACCCATGCCCCTTTCTATGATGCAATTTTACATACTGTAAATAGAAACACAAAGTAATGTAAAAAAAAAAATTAAAACAATGACTAACAACAATGCTTAACAAAAGAGCGACCTGATTTCATAAAATATATATCACTTAGTAATTTTCCATTACTTTCAACAAATTTTGTAGTTATCAAAAGGAAACTAATGATTTTGTAACATTGGCATAACAAAGTAAGGACCCAAAGTTAAGAACATGGAAGATGAGAAAAACTTGGATACTCTGGCAGTGTTATGGGTGAAACACAGGAACTTATAAATTACTTAGATATTGCACATGTGGCATAGGCACAACTTATGGTATCTAGTGCAGATGTGTCATGAACCAAAAATTAAACTTGACTGATCATCTGGTGAAAGAAAAAAATGAAGAAAGAAGCATGTAGAATTCTCCTTTATAGTCAAAAGACCAACTCACCTGAAGCTTACACGTTCAACTTCCTTTGTGATGTTTCTTGATAAAGGAAAGGAAAAAAGAAAAAAGGGTGCAACGAAAGCATTAATAAAAATGCATAGCATGTGCATGTGCAAGTGCATGAGCCTGTGCATGCCAACATAAAAGAAAACACGTAGGATTCTAGATGTCTATTCTCAGCAACCAACTGTTCTTGTTGTGGCAATTCTAATGTGCTGCTATTGATCATGCAATGAACACACTACTATAGAAGGCAATATTGTGTGGCAGTGCATTTGGTCCACTTTTATCCCTTTAAGGATGTCTTTTGTGCATGTTTGTGTGACGGGGCTTTAGTCCTTGAAACTGGGTTGTCTCCCAGTGATCCTAACCATCTAGACAATGAGTCTTGTTTGTATCATGAATAGAAAATAATAAAAATCTTTTAGTTGGATTATCTTAACACTTCGAAATTCGGCTCTTTTGCTTTGAAAATGGATGCTTTCCATAACCTTTGTATAATCAAAAGATTGAATCATTCAATCTGAGAGATTTTTTTGGGACTCCATACTACAAGAAGGAGCATTTTGAAGCATTTAGTAAATCTTGATGTTCAGCCACCACTTAAAATAAATAACTATAGCAGTATAAACAAAAAATAAAGAACAAAGGGAAAAACTGATGAGTTGTCCATAAATGCAAACAAAATAAAATAAAAACATGTGATTTCTTATGTTTGAGTAAAAAATAGAAGCTTTCAAACATTTCCACTAAAAAAATTATCATGGATTTTACAAACCAATTTAGCGCTCACAGCCTCACACAAATTTCGAATGAATGGTAAATGAATTTATATCAATTCCTGAACATGTGATTGTGAGAAAAATTCAAAGGTAGAGAAAGCAAACACAGGAAACACATCTCCCTCTAATATGAACCGGAAACAAGTTCCTTCATTTCCACGAAATTTTCCATGAGGTTCTCCCATGTCTTATTGTTTCTCCTCCCACCAAGCCAGATGTCTCAGTTTCTACTTCACACATTCGTCTCTCACCACAATAAACAACACCAATAAATCGTATCTTAGCAAAGCCTCATAACAAATACAATCTCAGAAGTATGCAAGCAAAGAAATCATTTTTTGCAACAAACAAAAACATAACTCAGAAGTATACAAGCCTCATAAAAAAACTCAATGTCAGAAGCATGCAAGCAAAGAAATCATTTTTGCAACAAACAACAACATACCTCCTTAAGTTGTAAGAGCCGGTCTCGTGTGTGACGAATGCGCTCACAACCCTCAAACCACAAATCTCCAGTCTATTAAAATCAGAACAATTAAAATTAGAGTCAAACACATCCAACGTTTGTGTACTCAGCCATAATTTAACTATAAAAACATGGCTCAGTTAAGATCCATCTAAAGAGATCTTCTCACATGTTAACTGCTCATCACAGCAAAAATATCAGCCATAGATGCCCATGTGAGGGGGAATTTAAAAATAAATAAAAATAGAACAAGGTTTTCTAGAATCCTTTACCTGGTTAACAACAGCCTTTGCCATTTGTCGGAATTCCTTCTTCATGACTGACCTATGGTACAAATTTGCAGGACGGTTTTGGTTCTTTGTCTTGTCGTTGCAAGCACAACAGAAAGATCTTTCCCTGCTGGCTGAATCAGCACAGTCTTCTTGTTTGCCAGACCTGCAATACCACAAAGACAAACAATGTTGGCAATGTTGATGTTCTGCAAATAACACAATCCTTTTGTTACCAACATCAAGAAGTAGCAACGCTGAACACCTAAACCAATTTATTGAATTGAAACAGAACAATTTTATTTGGGACCTGTTGGTATTAAAGAAATATATAGGCCAAAACAAGAGAAGCAAATGAGATACTCGTTACCATACCTTGGAACTTTCTTTCGTAGTACCATTAGTCCCCTTCAATTTTGCATTCTAAACATTCAATAAATGCTCAGTCAGACATAGTGGATAACAAATACAGAACGCACACAAAAACCCATTCACGTATGCAATTAGACATGTGCGTGTGCGCACGCACAAAGAACACAGAGAAAAGAACTAACAGTCTTGATGCCATGAGCAAATACCAGGGAAAACATTAGCAAAACCATCGGCCTTCTCCATCAGCTCATCGATTGGCAAAGCAACAATTAACTCGTCCTTGTTCTGTCCTAGCAAAGCTGATGACGGGTACATGTTGGTGCCCATTCCCAGACAGCAACCGGTTTCCTTTCCTATAGCTAGTTGATCACCTAATAGAAATCCACAAAAGAAAAATCTTTACATTCTCAACCAGTTGTATGCTACAACCCATTTTTTCATGCCTCATGAATTTTGTTTCCAATTGGACCCTGGCAGAAAATGCTTGTAAAAGTAGATTATATGTTAGGTAAACTACAACCAGTTATAGGTCATTAGTTCCCTTTTCAACGTCCAGCCAAATAAAAGCAATCAATCATTGTGAAATTTTAAAAATAAAAAATTTTAAAATTTAAATTTAAAAAAAAAAAAAAACATAAATGGAATGATTGCATTGGATTGTGCAATTGGACTTAGAAACTCAAAAATCCAAAACAAAACTAAATCAATTCCCTAGTAATTTTGGAAGATTCTGCTTGGATAAAGTTTTAATAGTGGTGATAATCCATTTGCAACCTAAAAATCAAAAGATGAGTATGGACTCAAATTTACAGTATGAATCGATTCATTCTATAATGAATATCATCATACAGAAAAGTTATGCCCCAAACACTTTCTTAGTTAAATGGGGACTGTTATTTTATTTACCCTCTAGCCAGCGCATATGGCCACAAATGGAAGGTTATACTAGTCTTATCAAGAAGATTTTTGTGTTTCAGTCCAACCATGTTGAGATGAAACACAAATCAAAGGTTTGCCAAACCATGGGCCACACTTGTATACAGGTGTTTCCAATTATGACAAGTGGGACCACTGGTTTGGTAATATAGACCATTGATGTTTTATATCCTAGAGTCAAAATTATCTTGGGGTCATCTCCATCTATAATGGGGTGCAACAGATTAATGGCCTGGATTATGGACTAACTATCCCACTTACTAGAACTGAAAACCCAAGTATACTCAGTTACCACTAGCATTCCTATGGTAATTATGCAGAGTTTAAAAAGTAACTCATACTCCTCATTTGTGGCACTGATGTACGGGTTTCTGCATCAAATGGTGAATCCATTGGAAATGTGCATATTTAAATTCACACTGTTAAAGCAATCCCAACCAATGAGAACCAAAGGCCCAAAACAAACAATAGGGGCCTTAAGTACAATTCCACATACAACAGGGAATAACCCAAGGAAATAAGCAAAAGTAATATTAAAGTAGCACCAGAATACAAGGCATAGAGCGGAAATGCACAAAGCTATTAGACGAAACTCAAAATTCAATGAGGCTTTGAATAAACCAAAGAGCATTAAAAACAAATCTCATGAAATGCACAGAGATATTAGATGAAAATGCACAAAGATATTAGACAAAAATGCACCAAATATCATGATTAATCAGTCTAATTTCAGTACAAAATCTCAAGAAATTTTATGGTATTTGAATCAACCAGTTGGGCATTAAAAGAAAAAAAATAGAGAGATGAAAGAAAACAAATAGAAGAAAACGGAATAGGGTTTGGACATTGAATATTTGAGAGAGAGAGAGAGAGAGAGAGAGAGAGAGAGAGAGAGAGAGAGAGAGAGAGAGAGAGAGATACCAAGGACGACGAGGGGCTGACGGGAAGAAACCCTTTGTTTTTACCTGACGGGAAGAAACCTTCCGTCCACAAGGAGAGTGGCAGCGAGATGGGAAGAAACCCTCTGTTTTTACCTGACAAGAAGAAACCTTCCGTCCACAAGCTGATTGGCAGCAAGATTGAGAGAGGGAGCACGAGAGAGCGAGAGGGAGAGGGAGACGGCGGGGAGCACGAGAGAGCGAGAGCGAGAGGAGAGGGTTTTTTTTTCCTTTGGAGCGAGAGGGAGAGGAGAGAGATTGCGTTTCGGCGACCGAATCCAAAATTTCATGACCGCCGAAAGGGTTTGGATGGCAGGCGTTCAATCCTCCACTGCTTTATACAGTGTGGTCCACTTGATTTTTTGATCTGTCTTATTTTTCGTCTCAAGCCTTAACGACGAGGTCGCCAAGTGGATAGACGGTTTGGATATAACTCATACGTCATGATGGGACCCACAGAACTTGGTGACGTCAATGCACCAAACAGCCAATCCGCTTCCCAGCCAATGCTTGGGCTATAATTTTGGACGGTGATCTCGGGGGCTCCGTGGGGGCCACCATGATGGATGTGTCTTATCCACGCAATCCATTCATTTAGGTAACCATGGATAATATATGAAACCAAAAATTAGGCAGATTGAAGGCCCAAGTCAACCACACCACTCCAAAATAACTTTCAACAATATGCACATAATTTCTAGTGTTTACTATTGTGTGGTCCACTTGAGGCTTCAATATGCCTCCTTTTTTGGGCTCATATACTAAAATACGATATAAAAATAGATGGATGGCTTAGATAAAACAAATACATTACGATGGGCTCCACAGAGACCCTTATGAAGCTGTCAGTTTAGAAATGTGAGGTGGTGGGTGTTAGCCTATAGCTACGGATTAAATCCGTAGCTATTTAGCTACGGATTAGAGCCGTAGCTATAGACCTCTATAGTCCGTAGCCTTTGCTCATTTTTTGGTAGTGCAACTTTATAATTGTAACATCCCAGATTTTTGCCAACCTGGGATTAGACGTCCTTAGGCAATGAGTTGCTCCTAACACCTTATTAATTCGTCAGAACTGAACCCCACAGTCTAAAATCGCTTTTCAAACCATTTTCTTCACAAATCTCACCTTTCATTACCTCGTTCCTTAAATCCTTCTAAGTACTTTCACATTAGACACTACCTTAAAGTTTAGGTGATGAAGAACAATACTTAAACTAAACATTGCAACAAAGGTCTAAGTACCAACTTAGACCGAAATCACTCAGGACTAAATCCTTTAGAAATTAGGTGAGATTTAGCTAGTGTTAAACTAGGGTGCCTGTGAAATTAGCACCAATCACTTTAAATACGATCTGCAAGACCCAAAACTTGTAAAATCATTGACGCTAGGTTACCCTAAAACCTAGGATCAATCTCATTACCCGGCTGCTCTCGGGAGCATCTTGAAACTTCGTATCGGATTTGGATCGCACATCGGAAGTCCGATTAACACGAAGTTAAGGAACTAGGACCGCCTTGCTAGGCTTGACAACCATCTCAGAAATCAAATCCAGATAGTGTCCCAGCGCTATTCGCTTGAGCTCGGAGTGAAGAGTGTGAGAAATGTGAAATTAATTCAAAATAAAATATCTTGAATAGTAATCTGGTACCTCTCGCTTGCAGATCAGTTTTAAGCAACCAGACCGTCAGAATCAGACCAAATTACACCCTCAGATCAGGAGAAATTTCATACACATTTACATGTACTCGGAATCTCCGATCGAGATCCGCTGACCGTTGAACTGAAAATGGTCCGCCACGCGTGATCTGGAAATTCCACTGAAACGAAATCTTAATAGAACGTAGATCCAGCGTTAGTGAGCTTAAGTCCGACCTTTGGCTCAAGGAGGCCCACCGGAAGTCCTCCGTTGAGCTGAAACTGACCCGTTTTGGTTATAACCTAAGTATACTTTGACCTGGAGTCTATTTCGGTGAGTTTTTAGACTATATAAGGACCTTAAACCCTCTCTCATTGCAGCCATACGAATTTGAGAGAAACCCTAGAGAGAGAAGAGAGAAAAGAGAGAGAAAGTGTGGGAGCAGTGGGAGATCCTTCCTGCCACTCTTCCCTGCCGCTCCACGAGCTCCACCGCTCCGTTCTCATCGCTTTCCCGGCGATTTCAGCCCCGTTTTTAGGTAAGAAACCCTAACCCTAATCTGATTTGGGGCTTGGGTGGTTGTAGGTTATGAAATAGCTAACCTATTTCGTTCTATAGGTTGCCAAACTGTCGAATACGGAAGCTTAGCAAACCTATAAACTCCGTTACGATTCTACGATAAAAGGTGCGGACTTTAGGTATATAGGTTATGGTTTTCAACGCTTTCAATGTCAGATAATGATAGATTCATGATCTACATGCAATTGCACATGTATAAAGTGCTGTCTGTTTTCCGTTTCGATTAACGATGAAAAATATGGAATTCTACATACTCTAGGTATTTGTAGAAAATACCGTATACGTATAAATTTTGGAAATGTGTTTGACATGATTATTTGTTGTATGAATATACGATATATGGATAAAATACTTATTTGGTGAAAGGATTCGCCCAGATACATGTTTTACTAATATACACTATGTATGTAGAAACACTGTATTGTAGAAAGTACCGTATACATATATATTTTAGAGATGTGGTTGCCATGATTATTTGTTGTATAAATATATTATATATGCGTAAAATACTTGCTTGGTGAACGGATAGCCTTAATACATGTTTTGCTAACATACACCATGTATGTTGTAATAGTGTATTCTAAGTGTTTGTGAAAATGGCTGAATGAGTATGGAATTCTCATTCGATCCTGCCATGACTAATTGTCATAGATATATGATTGTTGTATTGGCGAGACCTCTTTGACGAAAGGATTTGCCCTGAATCACGCCACGATCACTATACGCTATATATGTTGAAATGTGTAGCCCAAGTGTTTGTGAAAATGTTCAAATGAATATGGAACTTGGATTCCTACTCTTCATGACTATCCGTCGTGGGTGTACACGTGTTACGATTGGGGTAACTCCCTAGCGAAAGGATTTGGCCTAATGCCTATGTGTTCAACATATGTCGCGTATGTTGATGTATGTATTTTAAGGTGTTTGTTGAAATGTCGGAATGAGTAGTAGTTAGTAGACTGTAATGCATAAGGGTGTTGAGATATGATTCTCAACTCTTTTAACTATGTGTATGATTTCCTTGGATAGTTGTGTGATTAGGAATTGAATATGTACAAACTCATGCTTGTGTTGTGCTTCATAACATGCTCAACTGCTTTTATGATTTATCTATGTAATGCATATGTTTAAATTCATATTTACGCTGTATGATCCGTCATGGGTGATGGGGGAGTGGAGCAACGAATGCGTGCAACAGCCTTGGCAGCCCTAAACGGATAATATCAGACTTTGATTGCATGATTTGAACCTTGATTCATTACTGCTTTACTATTTGAAATTGATTGTGTTTGGGGCTATGATTATAGTCCAGACAATCGGTACTAGAATTGAATTCGAAGCTGTGATTCATTTGCCACGCGAGATGTGTTCGACGAACCCGAGTCGTACTTCGGTTGGCGATAGTGGTTGGCCACACGAAGTGCTTTTGCGCTTCATATCGCTCAACTTGTTGTGCGCTCGAGCTAGTCGAGCTCGTCAAGCAACCTGATCTGTCTTATGTATGTTCACCATGTTTGGACGCTACTGCTTGAACTTAGGGTACCAAACTTATCAGTGAAATCCCTTTTAACCATGGTACCTCGATCCGTTAAGACTCATGAGCCGGGCATGGTGGTATGGGACACCGTGGTCGAGCTGTCGGCCTACGCTGGGGTCACGTGCCTCCTCGTAGTGACCAGTGAGCAACCAGACTCGTGAGCCGATTATGGTGGTATGGGACACTATATTCGTGCTGTCGGCCTACGCTGGCACAGTCTGGCTGTGGTCCCCAGTCGGGTTGCATCCGGGTTCCATTCTCAATAAGCGGACTGGTCGGGCTTCGAAAATAGACTGCCAGTTGGTAGGGTGTCAGTGGAGTGACCTCGATCATACTCTAAATCTGCGGTGAGGCGATGAGCCTTCCCGTAGTAAAAGAGTATAAACTAGGCCTGTTTCTGTATAGTGATGAATCGTTAAAGAGGTGATGGGGGAGTGGTGTAACCTTTGTGCGTAACAGCCCTAACAGCCTTTGCAGTGACCTAGAAAAACATACCATCGTATGAGATTAAGTAGGACTGACAACCCTAGAATAGATCATGTTTGGGAATGATACAAGGGAGGTACCATAGTTTCCCAATCCTGCTGTTTGAAATGGACTAATAATAACTCGGTAATCATGCTCATCATGCATTGCATGTGCCTGGAAGATGTGGAGCACTGAAGGATGAAAGCATGCCGCGAACGTGAGATGGTGTCGCACGAGGGAGGGTGTTGTGAGGGCATACATCATGTCATTCATACTTGCATTAATAAGAGTAGTTCGAATTGTTTGATTGTACTGTTTTATCATTACTGCTTGACTGAGTTGATAACATGTTAACCTATGCTTTATTGTTCCACTGAGTTGGCCACTCATTCCCACGTTACGGGACGGTGTTTTAAAACACCCACCAGACCCTGTATCAGATGCTGGTATCACTGGAGCACAGGAGACTGAGCCCGACTTCTATGATGATCAGGAGGAGTTCTCCTACATGCAGTTCGCTGGAGGCTTCGCATAGACTGTCCAGTGCTACGGGGCTACAGGGTTGATAATTTCAGTTGTACTATTTTGACATTTTGATTCAGAACCAACATGTATATATTCGGTGACTCAGTTAGTGTTCATACTCTGAAGATCGAGAATGTTTTGTTTCATATATATCTATATACACCTTTCAGTCTTCCGCTTATGTTTTATACATGGATCTGGAGTATGAATTACTGTTTTGGTTGAATCTCGCTCATGTTTATTGTACTAACACAGACAACATTTAATCATCATTATCTATGTTGCATAAGTGATGTTCTGGAACTCGAGTGTTGAGTTACTACTCGACCCTCGATTTTTCGGGATGTTATAATAATGTAAAGTTTTTTTTTTTTTGTATCCATTCCTTCCTTGCCACCAGCTAATCCTGCAGAGAATGTACGCACCTGAAACAACACTTCATTAAGTCGTTTAATCAAACACTTGATAAGTAGCATCAATATCAAAATAACCGAATCACTGAGTCGATTCAAGTTGAGGTTCATTCTGATTAGAGCTTGGCAAGCTTGAACTCAGCAAGCTCCAACTGGGCTTGAAAATTTTTTGAGCTTTAAAAACTAGACCATCTTAGTTTGAATCCCCTTTCAAGCCAAGGTGAGTCAAGCTTTTCCAGTTAAGTCGAGTAAGCTGGCCAAGCTAGCTCAACTTGTGTACAGCTCTAACTCCCAAGTAGTGGTGCAGCGGCCTAGGGCTGTCAACCGGCCTGGCCTGGATTTTGAACTCTTTTCAGCTAGGCTGTTCGGATGGCCCTATTTAAAATTCTGATTTTTCAGGCCGAAGCCCAGCCCATTGACACCCCTGGTGCGGCCCTCCCAATGAATGATGGGCTTATCTTACAAGGTGATGATCGTACAATGATGGGCCTGATTATCTTACAAGGTGATGATTGTACGTATCAGACAGAAGATCAAAATCATTAGAGAGCCGATGGTATGATTCAGTTGTATTGGTGCGGCCGTCATTGTGGTTGTGAACTTGTGATCCACCTCTTTCACGGATGTCGTCATTTATACGGGAGATTTTTCGACCAAATAAAGACGCTGAGAAATGAAGGGTATTTTCGTCATTTGAGGACCGAGTCCGTCAACAATTTTCACCCCATAGTGCGTTATCCTGCTTTCCCATTTATATACATTTCTTAACATAAAAATAAAAATAGTATTCCTACCTACTCCTCAAAACACGCATCGCACATCTAATCGTTCCATATACCATTGGGCAATCGAAGAAATCCTGGCCATAGAAATAATATCAATCGGACGGTAGGAAGCGAGTTACTAGAATCTTCCTCCCTAGTCAGAAACCCTTATGTATCTGCTGAGGCCGGCCGTGAGGAGCGTGTTCTGCTCGTGCCATCTACCCTTTCTGTTTCTTGGCTTTTGCTCTCAACACCCACACACTCCCTCTCCTTCATCCCTTTAGAAAGGTAAAACCCTAACAAGTTCCTCGTCTCCCTTCTTCTATCTTCTTTTTTTCTACAATCTCTTTTGTAGATCGCTAATGAGGTAATAATCAATGTATAGATCCGACAATCCTAACTTTCTGAAAGATTTTTGTGAGAAATCTTTTGTATGCGTGGATTTGTCCGATCACTGTTGTTTCTGTTCCATGGTCCTTTTGGGGATCTCTATGATGGATTAACGGTTTGGATGTCACCATACTTGCTACGAGGAATGGATTTCTATGATGGAAGCATGTAATGAATGAATGGTTCATGTTATTTTGTAGATTTCCTGATAGCCCACTTTTATTATTGGTATTGTTGTTATTATTGTTGTTCAATGCAGAATCCTAAAACCTAATTTCTCTGTTTTTCTTATTTGTTACTACTCAAATATGTTTTTCTGCCTCACCTTTCTTTATTTTTCCGTAACTTGTTTTTAATTGTTGTTGTTGTGATTTTACGAAAACGAGTTTCATATTATGGTCATGTTGTTGTTGTGTTTTAACTATAATTATTATGAAAACAGATTTCATATTGTAGCCGTTTTTTTTTTTTTTTTTTTAAAAAAAAAAATTTATATAATCAGATTTGATCATGTTGTTGCTGCAACTATTTTTTTGTCTTTATCATCATCATCATCATCATTAGTTTTTAGAGCCTCTCAACAATCGTTTATCCATCCTTCATATCATGTTTAGCCATGCTCATCAGCAATCGCATGTATGACTCTGTACATTTGGGATCAGTGATCCAAACCGTTGATGTTCTTGGCCCCAGAATGGACTGTTGATGTCCTGGAGATACTTCGATTGGAAGATCCTGACCTATTCTATGTGCATAGATAGTTTAGAGAAACATAGTGGTGGTCCATATTCAGTGGTTAAAGGGATGTGCAATGATTGCTTAGGGGATGCTGATTGCATGCTGACACTGCCAGTAGAGTCACTACTGGATGGTGCTCTGTGGCCTGCACCATCACATATGTGTCTCATCCATTCTGGCCATCAATTTTTCCAGATCATTTTAGGGCATGAGCCAAAAAATGAAGTGGATCCAAATCTCAGGTGGACATCACCACTGGAAATAGTGGTGATTGAACACCCACCATTACAAACTTCTTGGGGCCCACAAAAGTTTTGATCAAGTTGATGTTTTTGTTTCCCCTTCATCCAGGTCTTTGTGACCTAATCAACAGGTTAGATGGAAAATAAACATTATAGTGGGCCCTAGGAAAGTTTTAATGGTGGGTGTTCAATCACCAATTTTTTTTTCTTTTTTTAAATTGTGTTGTGGTCACCTGATAATTGGATCTGCTCCATTTTTGGGCTCATTACCTAAAGTGATCTGGAAAAATGGATGGACAACGTGGATAAAACATGTACATGATGGCGAGACCCACAGAGCACTGTCCAGTAGCGAGTCACAACTGGCAGTGACACTATGCAATCCTGCAATCTGTGTCCCAGTAGTTATTTTTGAGAGACATAAATTGGTGGTCCATAATGGAGAAAGGGATGTACAATGACTGCTTAGGATCTAAAGGATCTATTCTGGAAGATTTCATGGAGCAACCTCCATCTAGTGATCCCCTTGAGATCAATGGTTTGGAAGATCCCAACCCTGGTGGTCCATATCCCCTTTGGTGTGTGACTCTGATTATCTATTGTTTGGTTATCATTCATGGATCCTCCTATCCAACTGTCTCTCCTTTGATCATAGCCAATGTTTGGGTTTCTTTTGTATGCCAATACACCACTGCTCCTGTTTAGTGTTCTTCGTCTTGTCATAGGATCCCACTGTAGTGATGTATGGTGAACAAAAGCTGTTGGATTATAGCTTAGACTTAACAATTGTCTTCTTTTTTTACTTTTTTTTTTATTCTTCTTCTTATTTTTAGTTTTTATATTTTATTTTGGTACATATATGTTTATAGTCTTGTATTCATTTCCATGTCTGACAAGGCTTGCATTCATTCATTTAGCATGGGGAAGTCATATCCCACCGTGAGCGATGAATACAAGCAGGCAATTGAGAAATGCAAGAGGAAGCTCAGGGGACTCATTGCTCTGAAACATTGTGCCCCCATTATGCTCCGATTGGCGTAAGTGCCAAGGTTTCCTTGTTTTATTATTTTGTAGACATTAGAAATTGGAAGAAAAGAAAAGAAGAAGATTATGATAAATTTCTATTGGTTAATACTGCAGATGGCACTCAGCTGGTACTTACGATGTTAAGACGAGGACAGGTGGTCCATTTGGGACAATCAGGAAGCCGGCTGAGCTTTCTCATGGTGCCAACAATGGCCTTGACATTGCTATCAGGCTCTTGGAGCCCATCAGGGTGCAGTTCCCCATCTTGTCTAATGCTGATTTTGACCAGGTAGATAAAGCTACATTGAACATAAGTTCTTCGATTATATATTATTTATTGTTGTTGCATGATGTTGGATATGCCTTGCATTTCTGTTGCAGTTGGCTGGTATTGTTGCTGTAGAAGTTACTGGAGGGCCTGAGGTTCCTTTCCATCCTGGGAGGGAGGTATTGTGAAGCTCTTGTTTCATTATTATCTATTGCCAGTTTCTCTTTAGTTCTTCTTTTTGTTTTTGCTTATGTTTATTTGCGTATAGTAGTTGATCAAATGGTTCTTTTGATTCATCTGTAAAATATAAATAGTCATTGTAAGTTTTCATTAGCTACCCATTTGGAAGGCAGTTCGTAAAGACCTTATCTCCCCCATAGACTGGAATGGTGGAAATATTAGTGATGCGATGCAATGCATGTGGCTTAGTGGAAAAACAGTATATATTTGGTAGAAAAAACCATGGAGGGTGTTTCTACTTTGTTTGATTTACCAATTTCCAAATCTATGTGTATTGATCACCTAAATATATGAATAATGAAGTATGCAATGTTTGGTGTGGAATTATGTTGTTTCATTCAGGAAGTACTCTTTACAGGCCTGTATCATGTGGTGAATGATATTGCACAAAATGTTACTATTCTAGCCATCCAATTATTGACCTTGATGGTTAAAAGTCAATGTAGCTAATGGTCTATGTACAATCCTGTCTCAGTCTGTAGTGCACTGTTCATCTGGATGGGTGGGCCACACATGCCAGTTGATATTGCACAAAAAATCCCACTGAGAAATCCTAGCAGTCAAATTTTCAATTCTTATAGGCATGCTTTGCTTTATGTAATGAAATTTATACCATGCTTTTGTTTCAGGACAAGCCTGAATCCCCTCCAGAAGGCCGCCTTCCAGATGCCACCAAAGGTACATTTCTAAAAGCATATTTGCTTTTCTACTTTGATTGCTGTCTTTAAAATCTGAAATCTCGAGTACCCAATTTGACAGCAAATCACCAATGCTTCTTTAGTCAGTGGAATGTTGATTAGTTTGACTACTGACTTCCTTTTACTCACCTTAGCACCAAATAGTTATCATCCTAATTTTTGTTTGATTAGGATTCAAAAGATGGTGTTTGGACCCAAATCACAAGTGTCTTTGGCCAGTTGGTCATTGATTTGTTTGACTATTGACATTCACCCTATAGACTAATTACAGAGGACCATAAAAAAAGATCACTCACTAGCTAGATAGCCTCTTGGTTCTGAACTGGAACTTGTTTCGCTGCCTACTTTCATCATCATGGCCTGCTGTAGTAGTGTGGAATTTGTATCTAAGGACAATGATTATGCCATGTTCATTATTGTTTGTAAGTGCACCTCTGATGCAAAAGAGAAAATAATGGGAGAAGAGGAAGCGGAAGAGGAAGATGATACATGTCTTTGCAAAATTTCATTGCTCATTGTCTCTGTTTCAGGTTCTGACCACTTGAGGGATGTATTTGGTCACATGGGTCTCAGTGATCAGGACATTGTTGCTCTCTCTGGCGGACACACCCTGGTTAGTAGGATTTTGAGCTTTTTGCTTTTCCTTCTCTTCACTTCTTTTCCATTGCCCTTTTCTATGCAGATGAGTGCAACCTAATTATCTCCACTACTAAAATGCATTTGGGTGTTGTTTGGATTGATAATGTAGGGAAGGTGCCACAAGGAGCGCTCTGGATTTGAGGGAGCTTGGACTACCGATCCCCTGATCTTCGATAATACTTACTTCATGTAAGACAATCTTCAAAAAGATATGGGTGTTTTCTTTATGTATTTGCTTTCATTGATCATGGACTTGTGGATCAATTTGTATCCCCTATCCTTGACACCACCTAATTTTTTTTAATCTGCAGAGAGCTTCTGAGTGGAGAGAAAGAGGGTCTTCTCCAGCTTCCAACAGACAAGGCCCTTCTTAGTGATCCAGTTTTCCGTCCCCTTGTTGAAAAATATGCTGCTGTTCGTATTCTTAATTACCTTATCTTCATCAAATAAGCAGCTCCCCTTTCTTATATATATATATATATATATATATATATATATATATATATATATATATATGAGGTCGAGCTGTGTGGGCCCCACCATGATATATGTCTAACATCAACACTGTGAATTTGATGGGTCCTCTTAAATTATGGGATATCCCAAACATCAGCCGTATATGGAACTCAGGTGGGCCATACCATCTAAAATCATGGGAAGACATGCCTAAAACATCTAAGAGCATTTGGTGGGGCTCACCTGAAATTTGGATGCGTCTGAAACTTGGTCTTACTCCTCATCCAAGTGGGACACACATAACGGATGGGCTGGATTTGTGAATCACATCTCGGTGGGCCGAAAAAATGATTATGAATGTTTTAATGGAGGATAACCACTCTCAACTTTTGTATGTGGTGTGGCCCACACAAGTCACGGATTGACTTGATTTTTAAGCCCTAGGCCCACCATGGAATGGTGCATCTGACTGATGGGGTAGATGTTTGACACGCATCACGGTGGGGCCCACACAGCTCGACCTCATGGGAAGTTCCCATGAGCTCGACTGCATAGAACCTTTTCCATCCATATATATATATATATATATATATATATATATATATTAACTGAAGTTGAATTCTGTTTTTCTTTGTGTAGGATGAGGATGCTTTCTTTGCAGATTATGCTGAAGCTCATTTGAAGCTTTCTGAATTGGGGTAAGTGAAATTACCTCTGAGTTGATTCTAAGAGGGTTGCACTGTGGTGTGAGTCTGTCACTGTTTACTAACCAGTGGCTAGCCATGGCATACATGTATCTCAATTCATATTGTCTCTGTGTTTGTCCCATGGTGGATGGATTAAGAATACCTGCGGTCACCTTGATAAGGTGATCTTATGCATGATTTGCCTATTGAGGTGGACCAGTGCACATTGTTTATTATAGCCCATCCTTTTATGGCACCATGAGTGTGAGCAGAATGGATAGAGAATTTGGATGTTTTTGGTTGGTGTTCATCTGTGCATTCAGGATGTGCTCTCTCTCTCTCTCTCTCTCTCTCTCTCTCTCTCTCTCTCTCTATATATATATATATATATATATATATGTGTGTGTGTGGTGTGTGTGTGTGTGTGTGTGTGTAATTTTTTATTATTCTCCTAGCGCACACAGATTCCTTCTTTCCTT
The DNA here is from genome assembly GCA_021015155.1 of Magnolia officinalis. Taxonomy (NCBI): domain Eukaryota; kingdom Viridiplantae; phylum Streptophyta; class Magnoliopsida; order Magnoliales; family Magnoliaceae; genus Magnolia; species Magnolia officinalis. The sequence continues at coordinate 29,259,018 of JAJHSJ010000008.1, forward strand.
TTTTTTTTTCACCCTAATAACATTGTCCATGTTTTGCTGATCCTTTTCAGATTCGCTGAGTGCTGATTTGAAAATCTTAATGATGTGGAGGGAAGTAGGGATGGAAGTTAAGATGGGTTGTTAGTAGTAGCGATGACTGCTATCGTAATAAATACAAGGCCTTAAGTCTTCATTTTGATTTACCGAATTTCCATGGCAATGAGCTGTTTGGCTTTTAATGTTCTGTTTTTTGTGGCTCAAGTACTGAAATAGTAGGGAGTGATATATTTCTCCCCTAATCACTCCCCAATGATTTAGGGGAGTGATTAGTTTGTGCAAATGTTATGTTTTTGGTTTAGCTGGTTTTTGGTAGTTGTGATTGTGATATCATGATGGGGTGTGCTTGCTTGGCTAATTTTTCAGTGTGTTTCTACTGCATGCTTTTTGTGCTATTCATGGTCACCTTTTCTGGGCTTTTTGACAATTTGAAACTCGTCGCTGAGCCATGCCAGTTTTAGGAGGAGATTTGGTGGCTTGCATTTCTGCTTGTATTCAGGTGTGTTTTGGCAAAAGTGGCTTTTGGCTGTGTATTATTTTAAGATGTGTACCAATGACTAGCCTGTTTTAGTGGACATTCTGCCTAGGCGTTGGTGGTTTGTACTACATTTCGTCCCTCTTTCATCTACCCTACCTCTACAGGTGAGATTTTAAAAAGGAAATAGTCCCCTTCCTTGGTCCTTTTCTACAATATATGTCAATCATTCCCTGACTGGAAATGGCTTAATTTTGCACAATGTTGATCCTCGTTGTGGTGCCAAGATTTATTTGGACAGGTTGAATGTTTCATGCAATTAATAGGTTGGAAGAATCTCAAGCCCAATACGCGTGAACGTAATTTTCCAACCACCCAATCAATATCTTCACCTTTTTAATGTCCTTTCAGCATCTAATCCATCAAATAGGTTAGCCCCACCATGGGGATTGTTGTCTTGTAAGAAAAGTCAACCAAAAGCCACTCGATAGATATACCACATTCCTATTTCTTATGTGGTCTCTCACACCACCCCCCCCCCCCCCCCCCCCAAAATCATTGGGGAGTGATGCCCACCGTTGAAACCTTTCTAGGCCCCACCACGATGTTTATTTGCCATTCATATCAATGAAGAAAGTGGAGAAATAGACATTCACCCTTGATTTTTACAGGGCTTTATGAGTTAATGAGATTGATTTTTGGGCATTGCGTCTAACATGAAGTGACTCACTTGATGGTTGGGTGGATTTCACATTTAGCTCATTGGGTCTAACATGAAGTGATTCACTCACTTGATGGTTGGGTGGATTTCACATTTAGCTCATTGGGTCTAACATGAAGTAACATGAAGTGATTAACCTTAATGGTTGGGGGTGGATTTCACATTAATTCCAGTGAGGCCTACCCAAGCAGCAAATTCTTCTCTCTTTAAAATTACTTTTTGTCAAGTTTAAGATTTATTAACGTTAATAAAAGCTATAATTTGGCAACTCGTTGGACGTCCAACTAGTTGGCGTGTAGCCTGTTGCTTATATGACATATTGCCCATTTAGCATAGTTGTCTTATTTTAGAAAATGGGTCTCATTTTAGAAAATGGGATGCTCCAAAACTTGGGTTAATCAAACTATTAGGTGGGGCACATCAGAGAAAACTATTAACAACTACTAAGTTCATATGAGATGCATGTAATGGTTGGATCGACCTGATTTTAAGGGTATCGCATTTTCATGGTGGGATAACCATAGTAGATTGTCAAGATGTCAAACAAACATATGATAGGCCCGACATGGCGCTCTTTTGTGATCTATTGCGGACCAACATGATCCGGTGCAAGTCTTGGCGTGACTTAAGGTAAGTTGTTGCTAGAACGACTATATCAAGTAAGTCCATCACAACATTGGTCGTTTTAATAATGGACCGACAATAATTGACCATTGTGAAAATTGGTTCTGTTTATGGCAGTTGCAACAATCGGCGGTAGAAACTGACCATTGTGCTAATCGACTGGAAAAGAGCAGCCGTTGTGCCAATCGGCCAGGCAGATTCCGACCATTGCGCAACTTGGCCAGTAGATATGGCCGTTCTGCCAATCTGTCAGCAGATTTCGATAGTTGTTAAGTTTTTGCCAGTTGAATTTTTTCACTGCGCCTTTCGCCGGTGAGAATGGTACTTCGGTCAATTTGAGTTAAATCATGTCTCTTCATAAAAATTGTTTAGAGTTAAGTCGTATTTCTTTATAAAATTTATTTAGAGTTAGTCCCATCTCTTCAAAATAAACATAACCGTTGTGAACGGTTCTAGATGTGTTTTTAAGAACAGCCTCTTTACAAAAACTCACCCCCTTCATTCTCTATAAAACCCTGTAAATCAATTAAATTACCATAAGTTGCAATGCTCTTTCCAAATGAAAATTGTGTACCGAGAGTTTTGACTATGGTATCTTTGTGATTGCTGCATACAAAACCATTAAGGCTTGTCGTATCCGAAGCGGTTCACTAGCAATCCAACAAAGATCTCATACCGACGAGATGGGGCCAATAGCACTTTAAGAAAAGCGTATCTAATACGTACTTCAAGCTTGATTTAATTTTCTATTTCATTTAATTTCAGTTTCTTTCGTTGCTATTCTCTCAACACTCTTTAGGGAAAGTGCTTCTGATTGTGTGTATGAAGTCAAATATTAAATGCTCCACGTTTAGAAAACCCTAATAGAATCCTTCCCACCATCGAATTCTTTCACATTCATGTCTCCACGCTTTCTGAATAAAAACTAGCCCACACAAAACTTCCCTCTTGGATAATAGAGTTCGGTACATTACAACCCAATAGCGTATGTGTATGACAACATCTAGTTGGCCCTACTAGAAGCTCATCATGTAGATCCAAACTGTTCAAACCCACCATTTGACATGGTTGTGGACCACCTTCAAGGGCAAATGCTAACACTTTAGCCATGTAGAGAAAGATAGATACATTGCATCGAGTTCTGCGGAAGCCCCAAGAAGGCTAGACCTACTCATCAGTATGATCCACAACTTTCTATACGTGGGTGACTTAGACATTAATGGCCTCCTTGCTTTTCATAATCTCTGTAAACACCCCACCTAAATCACGAGATATTACTCCTGAACCGTCTGATTATACCTTGATTAAATTGCACCTGGATCCCTTAGCCACTATTCAATGTCCGACAAAATTAAGAGATGGGATCCCTAGCTCGTCATAGGAAAAATTACCATACCCGATTAAGAAATTTCTAACCCTTTGTCCTTCAATCGGAATTAAGGATCGGCACCCACCAGAGAGTCCATGAACCAGGCAACGTTTCGATAAAATTGCTCCTATCTACCAAAGGAAGCGTTGAAAGCCAATTAGGAAAAACAAATTTGCTAGTCTTAAACTCCCCTAAAAAAGCAATGAATGGCAACCTCGTAAGCTTAAAACCAAACCAGAAAAGACAGGGAAAAAGAAAACATTGAAGAAGAGTTGTTGGGCCGAAATCACGAAGCTAGGAAACCGTTGGCCCGTTGCCCGCCGATGGCCACCCGACATACTTTTCACTAACCCCAAATATAGATCCTCATGCACAAAGCTTATGGAGGTGAAAAATTGACAAGTGTCCACTGTCGGCTCACCATAAACAACACTTGAAAAAGTCAACTCATTCGGGAGAGAGTCAGCCAACATAGGAGTAGGGTCAGAATGGGAGATTTGAACATCCCCTTTGAACAAATAGGAGCGCATGATTTCTCTATTTCTTTCTCATATCTCAGTCAAGCTCAGGGGAATATTTCATTACATAGATTCCTAGCGTACCCTTCATCGTAATCTAATTTGTTCTATTTTTACTCTCTCTTTTTTTTTTAAAAAAATAAATAAATAAATTATTTTACTCGCTTACCCAGAGTCGCTTGACTTTGCAAATCAAGGCTAGGATTTTCTCTATTTTCTGCCTACCCAGTCCTCTAAAAGAACTACGTGAAGCATGGCTAGATGTAATATGCTGTTGCAAAATTAATTTCCCTTAAAAGTAATCTATCTCGTAGAGTAAAGACCGCATGATTTACGAGCAAAAGAAGGTGTTAAACTCCTTCCTCTCGTGTAACCGAGACCCTTAGACCATTGCAATCGTAGGCCAATCACTGAAGTCAATTAGGCCAGGGGATTGTTGGGGGACCGCGGAAGCACACATAGATGAATCAAGTGGGGTAATCCAATCGCACCGAGGAAGCACAAAGCAAAACACAATGGATTTAACATGGAAAACCTTTGCGGGAAAAAAACACGACACAAAACAATAATAAACACTATGAAAGCAGAAAATTACAAGAGATAAAGAGGATACTAGATTTGAACAAGTCTCGAATCTTCCCTACAAGCCCGTGAAACCCCATGAATGAATTAGAAAGCCTTAGATACTTCCTAATCCCGATTACACCCAAATATATAGCCTTTGAAAGAATCCCAATCGAATTTGGAAATAAATCTCACAAATTTGCAAATCCGCGAAACTCTACGATACACTCGATGACACCTTCGATAAGACTTCGATGTCATCGAACTAAACCTTCGATGCCATCAGAATAACACCAATACGATCCAATGACCAAATATGAAATTTCAGATTTTATCGATGGCATCAAACAACCTTCGATGGCATCGAACAACCTTCGATGACATAAAAAAGGGCACCTAAAGTGTCCAGCAACCAATTCGATTTATTCTGAAAAATCTCGATGGCATCGAGCCGACTTCGATGACATTGAAGCCTGCTCGATGAAATCAAACCTGTCATCAACAAATTGTTGAATTATAAATTTAAGATATCTATCAATAACAATCTCCACCATGTCTTCAATTGCCATCCTTCATAGCTTCTTTTCTCATTTTCTAATCCTACCTTGCATCATAGCTCGATCATCGCTTCTCGTGCACACTTCGTCCTTCTTTTACGGCTTCGCCAAGACCAGAGAAGTTGCACATAACTTGAACTTCTCTGCAGGAACCACCTTGGTGAGCATGTCAGTCGCATTCACGCTCGTGTGAATCTTCTCCAGAGTAACGCTTCCTTCCTCAAGCACCTGTCGGATAAAATGGTGACAAACATCAATGTGTTTAGTGCAAGAGTGATAAACTGAGTTTTTAGCCAAATTGATAGCGCTATTCCCCTTTGCAAATTACGTATTAAAAGCCTAACCTAAGACAATGTCATGGTCCATACCAATTGTTGAGTGTCAAATATTGCATATTCTCCCCTATTTATATCTTGGTTTTAAGAACATAATAATACTTAATGGTATATACATGTTTATGTTGCAAAGTGAATCTGAGAGCTTGAATTGAAAAGAATGCTAAAAGCATTGATTTGATACTTAAGAATCACCAAGGCAAAAGAGGGATCTTAAGAGACCAAGAATGAAGAGTTCACATGCCAAAGATCCAAGGAAACCAAGTACAAAAGCCGAAGAAAGGACTCGAAAAATCACAAAATCTGTAGCAAAAAACAGATAAGTTTGGTCCGACCGAACTCATGTTTGGTCCGATCGAAATCGTACAAAATAATCCAGCAACCAATGATGAAATTTAGAAGCTAATTCAGTTCGATCGATAGACAATTCGGTCCGACCAAAAGGAGGATTCAGCGCGACCAAAAGTGCACAAAAAGCTCCAACGAAGACCGATGAATTTTGGAGTTAATTTTGTTCGACCGAAGATTAATTCGGTCCGACTGAAATCGGACAACTGCTGAAACAGAATCCTTTCCAAGTTCGGATTCGACTTCGGTCCGACCGATGCGTAACGTGGTTACATAAATTGAGATGCTTTTGCGATCGGATTGCGAAAATTCTAAGTCAGTGCGTAAGGTGGAGCTTCACAACTATAAATAGGAGTCCCTAGGATGTTCCTAGGTATCTTATAGGGTTTGAGGAGTAGAGTAAAAGGGTGGAGTACCGCCGCCAAGAGTTTTTCTTCTTCCTCCTTAGTTGTTTTCATGTTTTGTTTAAGAGATTTTAGTTTAATCATGTTTATGGTTAACTAAACCTCTTAGCTAGGGCCAAGAGGTGAAGCTTGTAGCGTGATTAAGATGTTTATCTTGCTTTGATTCTCGTTTATTTTGAACTTCATTGATTTCTAGTTGATTATTAATGAATATTTTTAGTTTTCTATGGTTTGTTGTGACTCAAATTACAATAGAAACTGCGATAGCTTTGAATATCTTCTTTTCCTATTTGAGATTGTGGGATTGGTAAATTCTGTTGTTCACCATCGTCTCCCGGGCATGGTAGGGTAATGGAATCCCTTCCAAATCTTCACAATCCTTCTCCATTGAGACTAGATCAATGAAAAGTTTAGAGATTTGATCATCTCTTCTTCCAATTGGATAAGATAGGACTCTGATTCCAATTGCGCCTCTTGAATCAAGTAAGGTAGCATCTTGATTGCTATAAGTGGATCCTTGGCACCCTAGTTCTCACCTTTAAATTCATAAGTTCAATTACATTATTCACATTTACTTTCTCTATTATTCCAGATTTAGATTTAGATATTCTTCTTCTTCTAGTTCTAGTTATTTTTAGGAACGTACAAGATTCGTCCCTATGGATTCGACCTCGGTCTCATCGAGATTATTACTACATCGCGACCCTACACTTAGGGTTGTGAATAAGTTTTTGGCGCCATTGCCGGGGACTACGGCTACATTTTTCTGAATTTAATTAGTATGAGAATTAGATTAAGATTATGATTAACTTTCTGTTTTGTTCCTGGGTTAGGATTTTTTTTCTGAACTTGTTTGTAGAATCTAACTCAGTTTTCTGTTTTGTAGGATTTTAACATAGCAATCTCCGATCTGGTAACCTCTTTCTAATTATTTCTCTTATTTTTTTAGATCTCTTATTTGTTTTAGTTTCCCTAGTTTTCTTTCTTAGGTTTAGGTTTAGTTACTTGAGGGCTGCGAGTGTTTCATGCCCAAGTGGGTCCGTGACAACACTCGACATCTCTTAAGTGAGGGAGGATTAGTTGAAGGGTTGCCTATCCATCACAGGATTGGACACCACCAGAGATCCTCAAGTCAATAGAAGTGATGACTACAAATTAACTTTAACCTCTGGTTGAGAAAATTCAGGATGAAAAGGAGGTGCATAATGCACCCTAGCCTCGTACCTTACGAGATTATTTACAACCTGCGCGGGTGAGCACACCTTCTTGTATGATTTTTTCATAAAATATAGGAAATATGGATATTAAGCCAGGAGTGATCCAACTCCTTCCAAAGTTCCATGGACTTGAATTTGAAAGTCCATATCTACACGTGAAAGAGTTTGATGAGATAATAACTACTTTACACTTTCCTAATGTGTCTGAGGACATGATCAGGCTAAAACTCTTTCCTTTCTCCTTAAAAGAAAAACCTAAAACGTGGTTGCATTCATTACGTCTACGATCCATTGGCAGATGGAATGACATGACAAGGGAGTTCATAAAGAAATTCTTCCCATACCATTGTTAGTGCACTTATTTGCACTCATGTTTGTCAATTATGTCTAGTTGTGTCATGATGTCGGATGAGTTTTTGGCAAATCAAGACTGGCGACACAACTAGAGCTGAAGCAGGAAAAGCTACATTAAAGATGAAAGAACTGCTTCTGCGATCTTAAAACCTTGCAAATAAATGATCCCAACCCAAATAGGAAAACCCTCCTAGGTCATCTATTCTAAACCAAACCCAAGTCCATATTGAATATCCCATAATTTTGGCTTAAGCAAGTCCTAAGTTGTTAAACTATTGGATAAAAATAGAAACTCTGTCCACTGTTGGTAGGAAGAAGGTGTCACCGATTGTCACCTTCAGTATCACCGAAGGTGCTCAAAACTATCCAGCAAGCTTACAACGTTAATTTCGTATCACTGACTGGATAATTCGGTGACACCGACTGCTATCGACGAACAATGTTCGGTGCCATCGAAATGGACATATTTTTATCAGCATCTTGAGGGATTAATTCGGTACTACCGATAAATAATTCGGTATTACCAAAGTAAGTTCGGTGGTACCGAAGGTCACTTCGGTAACACCATAAACTAGCCGTTTTATAGCCGTTGGAAGCTTTTGTCTATAAAAGTGGCTTGTAGAAACTTGCAAAATCAGTGAAAATAGGCACCATAAAGTCTTTAGTGTATCCCAAGGTTATCCTAGCCCATTTAGACTCTATCCATACGAGTTCATGTTCTCTTCGTTGTGATATTTCACTTCAATGAGCATTCAAAGCTCCTATTCAATGAAGAACATGAACACATGCCTTCTCAAGAGTTCAAAGACCAAACTAATAGAAAAATCCTTGGTTCTTTGATACTCTAGAGCGTCCATAGGTTGAATCCCTTAGGAAATCCACTCATTATCTTATATAAGAGATTCAAGCAAATCCTATAACCTTGGTTACCTTCTAGGTACATCTTATGTAAGGTTTTTGATCGTGAAGCTGAGCCAACAGGTAAATCTAAACGACGCGATCGGGGGAGCACCGGAAAACTGATTCAAGCACGAATATGCGAAGATTAAGCATCCTAAGATGAGCTACAAAAGAGAACTCATCCGACAAGTGTCATTCTAAGAGTTTAAAAGGTTAGCCTCCTTCCTTGTGAAGGATTGAGGCTAAGAGTTTGCAATCAACAAACTCGTGTAGGTTCCTTGTGTGAGACCTTGGCCGGTGGGCCTAAAAGTAAGTGCCTTGTGTGGGACCTTGGCCGGTGGGCCTAAACGTCAGGTGCCTTATAAGGGACCTTGGCTGGTGGGCCTAAACGTTAGGTGCCTTGTGTGGGACCTTGGCCGGTGGGCCTAAACGCACTACGTGAAAAATGGAAAAAAAATGACGGATTTAGAGATGGTTCTAGACTCTCTAAAATTGATTGGTTTAAAGACGCTTTAGAGATGGCCGTAAACCGTCTCTAAAATTTTAGACGGCCCCTGACCGTCCTTAATATTGTCTTAAAAATTTGAATGTCCACAAATCATTTAAGACGGTCGTTGACCGTCTTATTTGGGTCATCTGAGACGGTTATTGGCCGTCCGCATTAGAGACGGTCCATGACTGTCTTATATGCCGTCATCTGAGACGGTCATTGGCCGTCTACATTAGAGACGGTCATTGGCTATCTTTTACTTGCAATCTGAGATTATCAAAGACCGTCTCTATTAGAGACAATCCTTAGCCATCTTACAGCCCTGTTAAAGACCGTCTCTATTAGAGACGGCCTTAGACCATCTCTATTAGAGACTGTCAAGGACCGTCTCTATTTGAGATGGTCCTAAACCGTCTTATAGCCCTGTGAAAGACCGTCTCTATTAGAGACTGTCAAAGACCGTCTCTACTAGAGACTGTCAAAGACCGTCTCTATTAGAGACGGTCCTAAACCCTCTCTAATGCTCAGGTCAAAAATGAAAAAGCTCAAAAAAATTATGAATTTCGAAAAAAAATAGTTGAGAAGCTTAGAAAAATAATTAACAATGTTTAAGAAAATTTTAAATTTTGAAAAAAAAAACTGTAATTTTATAAAAATCTAGATTTTGAAAAAAAATAAATTAAGGACTTTGAAAAAAAAAAATTCGATAAAAATATGATATTTTGAAAAAGAAAATTTAAAAAATTAAACAAAATTGTGAAAAAATTGATAAAATGTAAAAAAATATATTTTTTTAAAAAAGAAAACTAGATTTTGTATTTTGACAACAAAAATAGAAAAGTTATATAACAAAAGTGATATTAAAAAAATGATATTTTGAAAAAGAAAATTTAAGAAATTAAACAAAATTGTGAAAAAATTGACAAATTGTAAAAATATATATATTTTAAAAAAGAAAACTAGATTTTGTATTTTGAGAAGAAAAATTGAAAAGTTAGATAACAAAAGTGAGATTTTGATGATGTGTTGTATATCCTTGCCGCCCATACGTTTCTCCACCCCAATTTTGGGCCAGGTATAAAAAATTGTGCAGATTTAAATCTTAAGTGGACCACACCATTGAAAAGAATGATATTATAGTGCCTCGCCATTAAAATTTATAAAGAGCCCATCGTAAGGTTTTAGTAATGTTTATTTGCAATCCAACTTGTTGATAATGTAAAGGAGATGTAGATGAAGGTAAACTACAAAGTTCAAATTGATCTAAAACTTTTGTGGCCTTCAAAAGGTTTTTAATGGTTATTCATCATTGTTTTGATTGGTATGGCCCACCTGAGATTATTGAGTTCTTGTGATTTGAAATCACATCCTAAAATATGATGAAAAAATATATAGACGGTGTCGATATACATAAAATATATCAAGGTGGGCCCTACACGGTTAGAGCAACACCCATGAAGGAGTTACCTAAATAGTGAAATGGTACTATAAGGTCACCTCATGGGAACTTCTAATGAGGTTAATCTGTGTGCGCCCCACCATGATGTGTGTAGAACATCAACACCATGCATTTGATGTGTCCCCTTTAAGTCCAAAAATCACTTGTATACGAAACTCAGGTGGGCCATAGCATCTAAAACTATGTGAAGACATCCTTAAAACATATAAAAGCATTTAATTGGTGGGGCCCACATGAGTTTTGGATGTGTATGAAACTTGGGCTGACTCCTCATCCAAGTGGGACACACATAAAGAATGGGCTAGATCTATGAACCTCATCTAGGTGGGCCCAATAAATGATTATGAATGTTTTAATGGGAGGGTAACCCTCTCAACTATATATAGTATGTGGTGTGGCCCACCCAAGTCATGGATTGACTTTATTTTTAAGCTTGTGGCCCACCATGGAATGGTGCGCATCTGATTGACAGGGCAGATCCAAATTAAGTTCAAGTGGATCCACCATAGAAAAGAGTGGGATAGTGACGCCCACTATTGAAACCTTCTTAGCGCCCGCGCGCTGCGATATTTATTTGAGATCCAACCTGTTTATAAGTTAATACTAGAGCTGGGCATCGATCCGAGTCGAACCGGATTGGGTCCAACCCGATCAGATCCGAAATCTCAATGGCTTAACCCGAACCCGATCTGAACCGGGACTGAGTTTAGGTCACCGGCCTCGAACCGACCCGAAGTATACATGTCCTGATCCGATCCGAGTCCGACTTGGTCAGGAAAATCGAGTCGGATCGGATGGGGTACTATTCGGATTGCTTCAGATTTTTTTTACAAAAACAATTTTGAAAAGTTTGAAAAAAAATAAAAATAAAAATAAAATACCAGGACATCTTGGTAGATGCAATCCTTCTTTGCTCTGACATTCGCCTTGATCAATGCATGATACGTCTCTCTATTCATTGGAATCACAACACTCAACAAACGCACGAAAGCAGCTTCTGTGCCTTTAGCATCACTTGATCTAACATTCTCTGCTCTGACATTCGCCTTGATCATTTACAAAAAAGTAGGTCCGATCAACAATTTGATTCATCAAAAATCTAGGGACCAACATGGATTGCTTATGTAAGACCCGTATCCTAGTCCGTACTGTTCCATCGACTCCTGCGATCCTTCCCATCGAAGTTTGGCAACCTGCGACGTATAATCAACGTTTGCGATCAACCCTAAGTTGTATCCTGTAGATTTGAGTCGGCTGAATCCGAAACTTGTACCATTGCGACCGCACCGTCGTCGCGGTTCTGGTGCTGCGTCTCGCGCACTGATCCGATACCCTGGCTAAGAGATGTGAGCCGGCGTTTATTTCGAAGAAAACGCCGCGCATTTTCAATCCTAAGAGAATCTCTACAACATGTCCCATCAATCAATCACTCAAATCAATCAATCGATCACATCATGTCAAGTACAAAAAGAAACCCATGCTTTCTTTCTCCACAAGTTAAGCATCCACGAAAGTCAACCCATCTCTCACCTCACCCATTACTCACCTCACATCACTCACCTCACATCCATCACTCTCTCTCTCTCTCTCTCTCTCTCTCTCTCTTTCTATCTCTTCTCAACACAAATTCCAAGCCAAGCAAGGAAGTACACGTCTAAGCCTCTCTAAGAGAGAAAAATGACTTTGTGTGGCCCACCTTTCTCTCCCAAAAATCCACCATCCTATTCCTTCATTTCTCATCCTCTCCATTAAAGTGAAGCACTAGGAGATTGACGTTCCATCGGACCAAGAAGATCGACTAGTGGGTGCTTATTAGGCTAGATTTTTCATATTTTTATGATGGATGAAGTGAGGCCTACCGATCAATGGTATGGATCTCACTTGGGACCCTAAGATGTGGCCGATGGCCTACCTTGATCTTAATGATCATTCCGTGATGGGGCCATTCTCCATGGACCCTATCATGATGTTTATTTTCTAGCTTAAAAATGGGTCATCTAGACCTTACATCTTGGTGGAGAAGGGATCTCCATCGTTGATCTTTGATTTGGTGGGCCCACATGCAATGGGACCCACTTGATGTATGATTGGATGCTTGAAATGGATGGCCTATAGTGCTGGGGTCCCTCCATCACGCGTGTCCCTTTTTCTCTCTTTTTCCCTCCCTCTCTTTTTATTTATTTACTTTTGTGTATGATGATATGGCCGTGTGGCCCACTTGGATGGACCCCACCATGGAGCATGTATTGGATCCAATCCATTTGTAGGTGGGGCCCACTTTATATGTGTGTATGTTTTACACCACCCATCATTTGGTGGCCCACGTGGGCAGCCCACCTGAAATGAACAACAGTCTGGACGCTGGAGGTTGAAATGAAAACACAAATATGAGCTTGTTTCAAAGCTTTGGGAAGGGCTATTTGTATGGGCCTCACCTTGATGAATGGATTCAATCCACACCGTCCATCCTATTTACCAGCTCATTTTAGGCGTTGAGCCGAAAAAATGAAGCTGATCCAACTTTCTGGTGGGTCATACCTTAGCAAACACTGATTCTCACCGTTTAAAGTCACTTGAATCTTTCTACGTGCCAAAATATACCCAATATAGGGCTTGATGGGTTGGTAATGGACTGTAAAAGCCATTGGGTGAGTCAGATTCGCCTGATGTGGGCCCTACCATGGAAAAACTGTGAAATTTCATTTTAAAAAAATAGCATTACATGTAGCAGACGCTGCTGCTGCCAGAGGCGCAGGCAGCGCCTGCGGCATGCTGGCGGGCGGACGACAGGGTCCCACGCCCCCAGCCATGGGCCCCACCATGATGTATGTAGGTCATCCAAACCGTTCACTAGGTGGGCCCCTCCTTGGAGTGGGCCCTCTCCAAAAATCAGGCCCATTCAATGCTCAGGTGGCCCACATCATAGGAAACAGCGGTGATTGGACGGCTGCCATTGAAACCCTTTTTGGGTCCACAAAAGTTTTAGATCAAGATGAAATTTATTTTTACTCTTCATCCAGGTCTGCGTGACCTTATGGATGGATTGGATGGCATATAAACATTATGGTGGGCCCCACGTGGGACCCACTATGATATGTGTCTTATAGCCACCGTCCAGGCGGACGGTGGAGCCCACAATGATGTATGTGTTCTGCTCCACCACATATGTGTTTTATTAGTGCCGTCTAGGCACTTGCTGGACGGCCAGTAGGCCTCACCTTTGGTGTCTGGGCACCACCACATATGTGTTTTATTAGTGCCGTCCAGGCACTTGCTGGACGGCCAGTAGGCCCCACCTTTGGTGTCTGTGTTATATCCACACCGTCCATTTAATTGGTGGGCCCCACCATGATGCATGTGTTGCATTTGGCGAGCTTGCCTGTAGACCCCACCACGATGCATGTGTTGCATTTGGCAAACTTGCCTATAGACCCCACCATGATGCATGTGTTGCATTTGGTGAGCTTGCCTGTAGACCCCACCATGATGCATGTGTTGCATTTGGCGAGCTTACCTATAGACCCCACCATGATGCATGTGATGCATCCAAGCCATCCAGCCCTTTGAAAGCTCATTTGATGGCAGGAGCTAAAGACTGAGTCAGGCCCATAGTTCAAGTGGACCCCACCTTGGTATATATATTTGTGGCCTTCCATTGAGGCCCGCCTTGGTATAAACATATGGCCCATGTGATGTGGCCCACTTATCATATTTATGGCCCGTTATTGAGGCCCACCTTGATGTGTATGAGGGCTCGTTATTGAGGCCCACCTTGATATGCATGAGGGCCCGTTACTGAGGCCCACCTTGATGTGTATGAGGGCCCGTTATTGAGGCCCACCTTGATGTGTATGAGGCCGTTTTTGAGGCCCACCTTGATGTGAATGTAAGGCCCATGTTATGAGGCCCATTGTAATGTTTTCAAAGGCCCATGGGATATGACCCATTGCAATGTACATAAGGCCCATTGGTGCGGCCCACTTGATTTATATAAGGCCCATATGAGGCGGCCCATTTGATGTATCTAAGGCCTATGAGTCAAGACCCAATGAGATGTTTATAGGCCCATTGCAATGTGTGATTCCCCATGGTTTGTGTAATAATATTTTATGGCAGGCCAGGGAGCAATGTTGGTTTAACGTCCACATTGTAAGAATAACGTTGGTTTAATGTCCGCATTATAAATCTCCCTAGGGCCCATTAATAGGCCCTTACTGGTTATGTGTAGGCCATCTAGGCCCATCTTCGGTGTAAGGATAGTTCGTTACTTTATAAATGCGTAGTACACTTCTATGATTCATGCGCATACGCATCATATGTATGCTTGATATGAGAAATGTTTGATCATAGCATAAGCCGTTGGGTTGAGACATTTACGGGATTCCTTATGAGACGGAGTGCCCCACATGAGCGCGTGGTACGCGCGAGATTGTTGAATGACTGACGGTGTGAGTCATGCATTTCACATTGTGTGTCGTGATTCACTGCACGCCTTAGCGACATTGGGGCCGTGGCCTTCACAGACACATCGTGGATGGTCGTATCGGATACCGAAAATATTGGTTCTAGGATTGTGGGCACTTAGGATGTCCTTGGGTGAAAATCCCAGAAACTTTTTGGTACCAGGGGATGTTCCAACGTCTAGACCGAGTGGATACAAGAGTGCCCAAGTGCCGAATACCAGTAGGCCGCGTCTCCCACTGTGTCGTGGTCGGTTGGAAGGGGGTGTGGCCTTATCCGCCTGAGTGAGGGCGCTATAAGCTAGGCTGAGTTTGCCAGCTCACAAATGAGTTTGCTATCGACGAGCCGGGTAGGTATTGGCAGACTACTAGTCAGGCGGATAGTGTGGTCTCTTCCACTTGCTTAACTGTGCAGCTAGGGAGGAGGCAGTCAGTGTGAGGTGTATTAGACCCCGATGATATCCAGAGAGGAACTGTATTGATATGTGTACTTGATAAGTACTAGCACGCTTACTTTGCATCTCGCATATGACATTTGGCTAAATAGGCCTCGCATCGCATGGCCTTGGTATGGCCGATAGCATTCATGCCTTGTATCACATAGCTTTGGTATAGCTGATAACATTCATGGACTTACCGCATATTTCTGCATTACTCTGATATTGTACACTTGACACTCGCCTTACACACGCTTTCACCACCCTTTAAGCTTTTTATAAGCTTATGCACGATGGATGCGTGCAGGTGGCGTTAGGCTGCAACAGCATTGAACTTGGAGCGTGCAGCCGAGCTTCTGGAGTTTCTATTACTTTCATTATATTGTATTTCCCTTTCATATTCATTGTACTTAAAGTTTTTGATATAGTGGATATGTGGTGTTGTTGTTTTGTGACTTGGTTATGCTTATGGTTTGCTCCATTAAAAAAAAATCATACTGAAAATCCTCCTTGTAGGATCTCAGGATGGAATCTGGCGTATGGGCGTTGGGAGCCGAGAATGGGGTACTACGGAGGCTGTTGGCACCGGATTCGGCAATCGAGAATTTTGTGAGCCCGTTTTCCGAGTTTGGGGCTTGACAACTTATGAGTTTAAAGAATCACTTTTGTTAGCCAATTGAAAGCATCCTATCTATGTCTTGGAAAAAGGATGGTTAGAGAAAAAGGCCAAATTAATCATAGATTATACCACTCGTTCAGTCTAAATATTTTTCAAGGTAGCCTAGAAAATGTGTTCTAAACTTAATAGACGGTTGAGATCAACCGATTGGACCTTCTAAGTGTCTGAATACAACTAGAAGCACTATAAGTTATAGTGCCCTAATAGCACTCCCCTTACAATAGCCAATGACTGGTGGTCGGTGCTCTGTGGCCCCCACCATGATGTATGTGTTTCATCCATGCCGTCCATATATTTTTACAGATAATTTTACAATATGAGACCAAAAATGAGATATATCCAAATCTCAAGTGGACCACATTAAAGGAAATAGTGTTGAATGAGTGTCGACCATTAAAAACATTTTAGTAGCCATAAAAGTTTTGGATCAAGCTGATTTTTGTTTTTTCCATTCATCTGGTACTGTATGACCAAATCAACAGATTGGATGTTAAATAAACAGTACAGTGGGCCTTAGGAGGATTTTAATGGTGGATATCCAATCAATATTGTTCTCATGTGGTGTGGACCACCTGAGATTTATATCCCTCTAATTTTTTGCACAAAGCTTTAAAATGATCTTTAAAAATGGATGAACAGAATGGATGAAACACATACATCATGGTGGGGCCCACAGAGCACCGTCGACGGTTGCAGCCCAAAATTGGGTGTGCGCTCAAAACAGAGCCGCGCGCGCCCAATCTTCCCAAAACCTCTCACTCACCGCCCTCCCTCCCTCTCTCTCTCTCTCTCTCTCTCTCTCTCTCACCCCTACCCTCCGCCATCATCCAACGTTCTCTCTCTCACCCTCTTCCTCTCCCATGATCTCTCTCCTTCTCAATCTCAGATCTCTCTAGATCTGTCTCTCCTTCTCCCTCTCCCTCTCGATCTCTCTCAATATGCCTCTCCCTCTCTCTCTCTCTTGCAATCTGCTTCTCTCCCCCTTTCTCTCTCTTGCGATATGCTTCTCTCCCTCCCTCCTCTCTCTCTCTCTCTCTCTCTCTCTCTCTCTCTCTCTCTCTCTCTCACGAGTCTCGATTTGTAAGCCTTAACCCGCATCCAGCCGTTCGTACCTACCGCATCTCTGGTCATCAACAACAATAGAAAGTTGTTTGAGCTCCCACCTGTTGCCAATCTGAAAAGGTGATGTTGCATTTTGATTTTTAGTCTTCATTTTGGTTATAAATCTCTATTTGGATGATGGATCATGGAAAGTTGTTTTGAGGATTTTTGCATCTAAGGTGTATGTTGATATGCTTGTGAGACTAGCATTCCAAATTATGTTTGTGATCTGATTGGAAGCCCATGAGGACCCCCACCTGATGCATATGTTTTATCTCCACCGCCCACCTGCTGTATGTAGCTGGGCCATCGTGATGTATTTTTTATCCAGGCCAGCAGGGCCGTCCATCTGTGGACGCTGCTGGACTGACGCCCTGCAGCAATTTCTACCGTGACCACTTTGATCCGCTTCATCCCCTGAGCCATAGAGATCTTTCTGTTATTTGCTTGCCTGATAGAAATATCGTCAAACACCTAATCTGCAACCTCTGAAACAAGTTCCTTGTTATGCTCATTAACCATGTGGTAATCGACTACTAATGGGGCCACCACCTGTGCTTCCAACAACTGTGCTGAGTCTCCCAAATTAGTTTTTATTTCTGTCATTGATAGAAGCTAGATTGACATCCTAACAACTGTGCTGAGTCTCCCAAACGTTTACCATGGTAAACGCACAATGACCATTTTCTTAATTTTAGAAAAAAAAATTAAGAACTTTGAATGATGTTATAATTTGAAAAAAAAAAAAATTGATAAAAAATGATATTTTGAAAAAGAAAATTTAAAAAATTAAACAAATTGTGAAAAATTGACAAATTGTAAAAAATATATATTTTAAAAAGACAACTAGATTTTATATTTTGATAAGAAAATTAAAAAGTTATATAACAAAAGTGAGATTAAAAAATGATATTTTGAAAAAGAAAATTTAAAACATTAAACAAAATTGTGAAAAAATTGACAAATGTAAAAGATATATATATTTTAAAAAAGAAAACTAGATTTTGTATTTTGACAAGAAAAATTAAAAAGTTATATAACAAAAGTGAGATTTAAAAATGATATTTTGAAAAAGAAAATTTAAAAAATTAAACAAAATTGTGAAAAAATTGACAAATTGTAAAAAAATATATATTTTAAAAAAGAAACTAAATTTTGTATTTTGACAAGAAAATTGAAAAGTTAGATAACAAAAGCGAGATTTTGATGATGTGTTGTATATCATATTAACAGGTTGGATGACAAATAAAAATTACTTTAGACCCTAGGAAGTTCAACCGTGGAAATCACTATTCACACTGTTTCCTATGTAATGGTCCACTTGAGCTTTGGATCTACTTCAATTTTGGGATCAACCCCTAAAATTAGCATTAAAAATGGATGGACGGTGTGGATAAAGCACATAAATTCACGGTGGGCCCAACTGATTTTACTCAGTATGTTAAAAGCGTATCGAGTACTCAGTACGCAATCCGCTCTCCCTCCCTCTCCCTCTCTCTCGAAATTGGATTGTGTACTTACTCAGTACACTCTTACCGTACTGAGTAAACTCAGTTGGGCCCACTATGAATTTATGTGGTTTATCCACACCTTCCATCCGTTTTTCCATCTCATTTTAGGCGTTGAGCCCAAAATTGAAGCTTATACACATCTCAAGTGGACCATACCACATGAAACAGTGGAAATAATGATTTCCTTTCTAGGCCCCATAGTGATGTTTATTTGTCATCTAAACTGTTCATAAAATAAAAAAAACATGGATGAAGGGAAAAAAATATATAATATTCATCCAAAACTTTTGTGGCCCCCAAGAATATTTCAACGGTAGAAATTCATCCAACTATTTCCTGTGGTGTGGTCCATTTTAGCCTCGTATATGCTTCGGTTTTGATCAAAGGACCTAAAATTATCTTGTAAAATGGATGGACAGACTGGATAAAATACATAAATCACGGTGGACCCCACAAACTTTACTCAGTACGCAATCCACTTCATCCACTTCCCTCTCACTCTCCCCTCTCTCTCTCTCTCTCTCTTCTCTCTCTCTCTCTCTAAGGGTGGACGTTCAATCGCTACTGTTTTCCTGTGGTGTTGTTCACTAGAGATTTATTTCAAGCTGATTTTTTGGTATCAACGTAACATGATTGTTTACAAATGGATGTACGGTCTGGATTAAACACAAACATTATGGTGGGGTTCGTAGAGCCCTACCAGATCCAAAGCTAAGATCCCGTTTTCATTTTATAGTAAAAACTGTTAGTTTTGCATTTTTTGTTAAATATTGGTGACTCATTCATAGAAAATTTGAGTTTGATATATGGCTATCCAGACCATCCAAATAATGGGTCTTGTTGTAGATGGTTTATAGTTATAATTATATTTTGTAATAGTATCTTAACCATCCACTAAATGGACTCTATATTGTACGGCTGTGAATACAGTTTATTTTATAAAATATGGAAAACTCACATTTTCTGGATTTGAACTCTTATCCCATTTCAAAAGAGGAAATTTCATTTTTCCTCTTTTGACCGTCTCCCTTCCCTCTTTTGAGAGCCAGCTTCATCCCTAGTTGATCGCTAGTCGATCGCCCATCTAAGGTGAGTCATGTGATTTTTTTTATCTCAGAATGTTATATGTTTAATCTAGAAGCTCCTATCTGTCTGTGATATTTGAAAACACTCCTAGATTGAAAGATCTTGCCTAACCATTTTCTGGCATTCACATTGTTATATGTTGTGATTCTGTACATCGGTTTTTCCATATTGTTAAAGCGGATTAGGTGCGGCCCTTGCCGTGGGGCCACCTTGATGTATTTATTTTATCTGTTTTTTCCAGACCATTTTAAGAAAAGCAGATCCAATTCTCAGGTGGACAATAGCATGGGAAAAGGTGATGATTGACCATTAATCGGCCTCAAAATTTTGGATCAAGCTGATTTTTTTGTTTTTATTTATTTATTTATTTTACCATCCATGGAGGTTTGTTTGACCTTATCAACATGTTGGATGGCAATAAAAATTACAGAACATCACAGTGGGCCGTAGGAAGTTTTTAATGGTAGGGTGTTGAATCACCACCGTTTCCCGATGATATGGTCCACCTGAGATTTTGATCTGTCTTTTTTAGGCTCATAGCATAAAATGTTATAGATTCAAGGGGCATTTTAGTTAATTAAAAAGTTTTTAAAAAGTAAATTATTTATAAAAATAAAATTTAGCAAAATTATTTTGACTTCTAACAGCAATATGGATAGATATACAGATATTAGACACGGACATGAAATGCACATGGAGATATGAAGATGTTTGCAAGTTTGCTAGAGTTTAAGAGCGCTTTTTTTCCCCTTCATATAACTCTTTTCCAAAATGCATTTGGAAAACCTAAATACACACTACCTAATTGCCAACATCTCCAAAATAGCATACAAAGAGATTCCTTGCCTAAACGCACCTTTACAGGCATATATTTGAATTTTCTCCGCTGGAACATTTGATCAGTGCATAAAATGGAGAGAGGAAGCAGTTATGTTTTGTCCTATCTATAAATAAAGTACTTTTGGGGGACAACATAGATGCACCTCCAAATTACATAAATGCCCTTACATTTAGTTTAAAAAGCCTTCCCATGTCCTTAAATAATGCATAATTTTAGTGATCCATAAAACTAATGGTGTGAAGACCTTTTCTCTGTTTATTTCATTATATGTATCAGAGATATTCATATGACCCAAGGAAATGCATGCGAATAGTGGAAGAAGTTTGCAAGATGTTGGGTGACAGGTGGAGAAGCATAAAAGGAGAGTTATTTGAAACTCTGACAGACTATGGTGCTATTTTTTTTTTTTTGAATTTTATTTTAGGACAGAGTATGGTGCTTAATATGAATGCATTTAGAACTTCTACCCATGGCATATACTGCTCAGTTTTACCCACTCGGCATCAGTAATGCTGCCAATTTTAGCCGCTCACTGGATTCTTGCCAAAATTCGGTGTGCCTTAATGAACACCCAATGTAACTAGAAAATGATAAACCTGCCAAGATTTTTATTTTATTATATTTTGTTGTATATATATATATATATATTATATATATATATATATAATATATATATATATATATATATATATCTATATATTATATATATTTGAAAGGGCTGTTGGTGGTTGAGGATTTGGATCCTATAATGTTGAAATTTAAGGATTTCATTGAGTTTTTCAGTATATTTGAGTATGGAAGAAGCTAACTGATAATTCAAGCTGTAAATTTGTAAGGAGAGAGAGAGAGAGAGAGAGAGAGAGAGAGAGAGAGAGAGAGCGAGAGAGAGAGAGAGAGCTAATGTTGTTACTCTGTTTTGTACATGCTCCTATGAGGTTTACTATATGATGTTCCTTATCCAGGACTAGTGGAATGGTAGCCCTAGTGGCAAT
This sequence comes from Magnolia officinalis, assembly GCA_021015155.1. NCBI lineage: Eukaryota > Viridiplantae > Streptophyta > Magnoliopsida > Magnoliales > Magnoliaceae > Magnolia > Magnolia officinalis. The sequence goes on from JAJHSJ010000008.1 coordinate 29,280,496, forward strand.
GACAACCCTGGGGAAGGAGATCGGAAGAGACTGAGACGTCCGTATCAATCAAAGACATTTAAGGTTGAGATTCGTTTTGCCGCTCGAATCCCAATGAAAGCCATAGCGATGCTCTACGAGGTCATGATTCAGAGAGCTCTCAAGAAGCTTTAAGAGTGCTTGACATCAACCAAGGCAGCACACAGCAAAGCAGTATGTAATTTCAGTTTTTTATTGTTGGCATCACTCTTTTTTTTTTCTTTCATAAATTGTTAACATAGCTGGTAATTCCAGAGGATGCCTACTCGTACGACAATCGTAATTCAACAATGAGCCTTGCAACTTCACTGACATAGGAGGTGGTGTTTTTGGCTGTCGAGGTGGTCCACACACACAGAGACCAATCCACTCATCAGGTGGTCCACATATACTTTCACACCAGACTGACATTTGTGCACTGGTTTGGATGGTAACTTATTGTACAACAGCTATGAGTGAGACCTCAACAACCAAATGCTTTCTACTACAAACAATCAGTTAGTCAAATCAGTCTGATTGGGTTTTAAAAAATTTCACAGCTTTGGACCAGAACTGCAACTTGTGTTTCATGCGATTGAAGGTATGTAGACTTGAATTTGATGTTAAAATCGACAAAAACAACACCTTTTTTGTATTTAAAATACATATCGTAGTTACATTAAAGATACTATCTCTCTCCATTACATATTCTGCTGAATGAAATGGGTTTTCTAGGTCATCTGCATCATGCATGTGCAGGTTATCCACATTTGAATTCTCTTCGTAATTCTATGGCAGGTTTTCTCCTGTGTCTAATAAGCAGTTGTTTCTTGTATTCAAAATTTTTAAAGAGTTGTGTTTATGTGAAACTACCAATGTGATTTGGCTGAATTTCGGTAGATGTGCTTATCTTTCCCATTTTTGAGATCTTCTGTTAATCGTTAAGATCGTTAATTGGAGCATCACCTGTTTCTTTCAAGTCCCTCTTTGGTCAGTTTTCTGTTTAAGCTTTTTACTTGTAGTTAACGATGCAGGTCAGTTTAATGGATAATAGTTCATATTTTAGTTCATCCTTCATATGCTTTTGGTTTGACTGGCTGTAAGGAGGAAGGTTAACTTTTTTGGTAGTTTCTTGTGTCCTTATTATTATTTTCCTGCAGGCTGTTGGTTATTTTTTATTGTTTGCTTACAATAGGCGCCCTGTTCCCTTTTTGTTCCAAAAATACCGTTTAAGTTGCTATAAAAAAAACCTATCAGGTAAAATTACAGCCAAGCTTTTCAACTCCGAAATGGTGAATTTGATGTTTTTTTTTTTTTTTGTCTATCTAGACCAAATTGCTAATTTCTTTGGCATATTACTAAAACAGCCCTTTTCTGGTCATTTTCCTAGATCTTTATTGATGTTTGGAAACAATGTTGGATATCCCAGTATACAAGTAATCTTAGGAATGAGATTCTGCTACATTTTCTTTCTCAGGGTTTGCTAAATTTTCTATTAAAATCTTATATCGGACAATATAGGAAATAGTGGTGGCAGGTGGGATAGACAGGCATCTGTTGTATGGAATGTGGAGTCCATTATGACCCTATTTTGATGATTGGCTGAGGTCTTGAATCATTTTGTCAATTTACCATTTAAAAGTCAACCCTGAATTGTTGAGACAAGGCTATCAGTAACTTACCATCCATTAAGCTGTGTAAATATTACTCATATATCGTACATATATATGTAACATATAACAAGCACTCAACTGTATGTGCATAGTTCAGCCACATTTCAGTTATGTACTAACAAGTTTCTTCTCTTTAGCCAACAAACAATACAAGCTAGAATGCTAAAAAACATAGTGGATCCCCATCCACTATGGAATGGACCATTTGGATGGTTGGGATTGCTTGATCGGTGTGATTATAGAGATGCTCCATCCACAACGGAATGGACCATTTGGATGGTCTAATAGCTGTACATCACTGTCACATATGAGGATGAGATTGATGAACCATTACTAATATTTATACTGTGAAAAACTAACATAGAGTTTGCTTCTATATTTATTAATGAAAAATATGACAGGGGAAGCAGGTACCATGAAATAATGGGTAAAAAAATTCACTGATGATAAGTGTTACTGATTGCAGCCTATTCACAAATGGATGGTTTGTCACATTTATTTTTCATGCTTACATAATGGGATACCAAAGGTCATATGTTTTTCACTCATATTACTATAACACTCCGGATTTTTGCCAACTTGGAGTTAGACATAATTCGGCAATGGTTCGATCCTAACACCTTATTACTTCTCAAAAACTCAATCTCAAAGTCTCAAATCCCCTTTCAACCCATTTCCTTCAAAATCTCTCATTTCCTGCAAAAAATCTCACCTTTCACCACCTTATTCTTCAAAGTTTTCTAAGGACTTTCATATTAGACACAAATTTTAAAATTTAGGTGATGAAGAACAATACGTACACTAAAAATTACTATGAATAGTAAATAAATAAATAAAATAGGTTTTTAGCCATTAACCTTTTGGAATCTCATGAAATAAGTAGGCTAGTTAGATAGACCAGCTTCTCCTACCTCAAAAACATATATCGCACGTCGAATAAATCATTTCGTTTTACAAAATACAACCATTTCAAATATCGGGTGGCGAAACCACCCCAGATAGTCCAGCGACTGGCAAGGGGCTCACCGGTTCGGTAAGGCCTCATCCGTACAACGGGCCCGGTCGGGCCGCATCGGGCCGGGCGGTTAGTTTTTCACAAATTTCTATGATTTTTATACAACTTTGAAAAAATCATATCTCCCTTATTATAACTTCGATTTAGGTGGTTTAAAAGCCAGATTGAAGCTTGATAAGTCTAGTTTCATATAAAAATAAGTAAAAATATAATAAAATATTAAATATAGTTAAAAATAGGTCATTGTGATAACTATCCAAAAAATCATTAATTGGACAGCTGCTGCTTCTAAAATTTTTAGAATTTTTCTACAACAGGAAATCTAATTAAATTCGGTGAAGTTGAGAAAACTTGATGAAAAAATACTAAAAAATAATTAAAATAATATACTAATTAAAGTGCTAGAAAAGGGGCGTAGAACTGCCCTAGGATCATATTCTGTCGTAATTAGGGTATAATTTAGTTAAGTACTAAACTGAATACTCAGTATAATTAGCTTGAGCCACTTTAAATATGATCTGCAAGACCCAAAATGAGTAGAATTGTTAACGCTACATTACCCTATAACATATGATCAATCTCATTACCCAGTTGCTCTCGGGAGCATCACGAAACTCCGTATCGGACCTGGACCGCACGTTGAAAGTCCGATTATCGCGAAACTAAACGATTATGACCGCCTTACTGGGCTTGACAACCATCTTGGAAATCAAGTCCTGACTGTGTCCAGAAATGCACAACTTGAGCCCGGAACGAAGTATGTGAGAAACGTGAATATTTTTGGAAATAAAATTCAAACTTAAGTAAACTGAGATGTGTCACTTGCGGGCCAAATATAAAGAATCAGACGGTCAAAATCTGACCCAAATACACCCTCAGTTCAGGAGAAATTTCCCACACATGTCACTACACTTGTGGTCCTGATCGAGTACCGGTGACCGTTGAACTGAAACTGGTCCGCCACGGTCGATTTGTAAATGTGATCGGAACGAAAACTCTGCCCGACCTAGATCCAATGTTAGAGAGCTTAAGTTCGACCGCACGCAGAAAGGGGGCCTCCATAAGTGCTCCGTTGGATCGGAACAACCGATCTTTGGCTATAACCTAAGTATACCTTGGCCCTGGGGCCATTCCCATCAGTTTTGGGCCTATATAAGGGACTTAAACCCTCACTCTCTTATCCCATACGAATTTGGGAAATCCTAGGAGAGAGAAGAGAGAAAAGAGAAGGAAAGAGAGAGAAAGTGAGAGAGTGAATGGGTTCATACTTGGGATTCAATCTCGCCGCTCCACACATTTAACTACCACCTTTGTGTCGCAGATCCGACGATTCTAACTCCGTACTTGGGTAAGAAATCCTAACCCTAACCTGTTTTACGGTTTTTAACTAGTGTAATAGATGAATTAGCTAGCCTATTACCTGTTATAGGTTATTGTGGTGCCATAGACAAAGACTTAGCAATTAAACTGATTTCGTTTCGCGTCTACCGGCGAAAGGTGCGGACTATAAATGTATAGGTTATGGTTTTCAAGGCTTTCAATGTCGGTTAATGATTTATTACTGATGTGGGTGCTATTTCACGTGCCAAATGCGATGTTTGCTTTGCGTTTCAGATATATATGAACTATGTTGAGTTTAGTGTATTCCATGTATTTGTAGAAAGGATCGTATACGTATGAAATTTGAAAGTGTGTTTTTCATGATTAATTGCCGTGTGTTTATACTAGTTGTAGGTGTAACAACTCCATGGCGAAAGGATTTTCCCTAATGCGTATTATAACCAACATACGTTATATATGTTGGAATCTGTAGGCTAAGTGTTTGTAAAAATGTCTGAATGAACTAGTATTAAGTAAATTGTACCTTCTGTGCGTGTTGAGATATGATTCTCAACTACCTTAACTATGTGTATGATTTCCTCTATGTATTTTACATTTTAGAACCTGTTTAGGTATGGAATGCATATGTGTGGATTCATGTTTAAGTTGTATTCCATAAAATGCTCAAATGGTTGTATGATTTGAATTATTGATTCATTACAGCTTTGATTATCTCATATGAATATTCGTTGTAATTGAATGTGGTTGGGCCTATTATATAGTCCAGGCAATCGGTAATAGGCCTCGACTTGGTGGCTGAAGTTATTTCGCCACACAGGATGTGATCGATGAATCCGACTCGTACTTCGATTGGCGACAGTGGTTAGGCCACATGAAGTGCTTATGCACTTCATGTCGATCAAATCGATGTGCGCTCGTACTAGTCGAGCCCGTCAAGTAACCCGATTGGCCCGATGTATGTTCACCATACTTGGAACTACTGCTTGAACCTAGAGTACCAAACTCACTAGTGGAAACCCCGTTAACCTTGGTACCTCGATCCGCTAAGACTCATGAGCCGGACATGGTGGTATGGGACACTGTGGTTGAGCTGTCGACCTACGCTGGGGCGACGAGCCTCCCCGTAGTGACCAGTGAGTAATACTGCCTCGTGAGCCGAATGCGGTGGTATGGGACACTGTATTTGAGCTGTCAGCTTACACTGATCAGGTGACGAGCCCTTTGTAGTGACCTCGACCATACTCTGAGACTGCGTTGAGGCGACGATCCTTTCCGTAGTAACTAGAGTATAAACTAGGCCTGGACTGATCAGGTGATGAGCCCTTTGCAGTGACCTAGAACTGCAACTTCGTATGAGATTTACTAAGACTGACGACCCTAGAATGGATCATTGTTTGGGTATTGATATAAGGGAGGTACCTTAGTTTCCTAATCCTGTTGTATGAAAAGGACTAATAAGAACTTGGTAATTACGCTCATGCACCGCACTGCATGTGCCGTTTGGCGTTGAGTAGAGAGCACTGAGGAAGTGACTGACATGCGCGACCGTTAGATGAAGATCGCAGAGGGAGTGCAATCGAGGGTATGCATCATTTATACATACCATTCCTGCATTAATCAGAGTACTTAGGGATGTTTGATTGTATTGTTTTATCATTATTGCTTGACTGAATTGATAACATGTTAACCTTTGCTTTATTGTTCCACTGAGTTGATCACTCACTTCCACGTTACGGGACGGTGTTGTACAACCAACCAGACCCTGTCTTAGTTGCAGGTGGAGGCGATGCCTATGAGGTGGAGCGGGCTATGAGGGTGAGATTAACTACAGTAGTATAGCCCGTACATAGCCGAGCCATGTAAAATGATCTCGCATCCCACTTCTATTCACTCATGCTTCCTCCTTCTTCTACATTTTACACTCATCCACCACCATTACTCAAAAACTACTCATTACAATTCTCCACCTTCCTTATACCCCCTCATTTGGTACAAAGCCCACGTTTTGTGTCCCATAACCTTCACGACCTCCAAATGATGGGACATTAGGGCCCGTTCGACCAAAACATTAGAAGAGATTAGGGTGGATGGAATTCAATAATGCATGTGTAGGTATTGTCCCTAGATTGGGTGTATCCATGGTTTCCAATACCATGTTTGGAAGGTACGCAATTAAAAGTAAACCTCGGGATTTCCTTTCAAATTACACTTGGAAATTCATCATCATGGGATTTGGAAATCCTATCTCATACTTTCCAACATAAGGCTCATTTTCCAAAGCCAATGAAATTGATTTCTTTTTATCCCATCCCACCCTCCTTCCAAACATGCCATTCCCAATCCTGAGGTGGGATTAACAACGCAATCCATTTAATACAACTTAATACCACTCGCCAAACAGGTCCTTAGAGTTTTGGACCTAGAGTTGGTACTCTTAGATTTCAAAAAAAAAAAATAAATAAATAAAATTTGACAGAGAAGGAAATCCAATAAATTAATAACATGAACCCTAGGACCTTCTTAACTGGTATGGTCATGTGTGAAGTGCTCGAGTGCAGTTAAATTTAAGTTCGGGCAACTCAATTCCAATCAGACAACTTATATTAGAAATGGTATAAAATCATCTAGCGTATAAGCATAGACTTTGAAATAGTACGGAATCATCTAGCCCATAAGCTATTGGATTACCGCTACTCTTAAAAATTAAGACTAGGCTACTGGTTACACTAAGGAATGTAAGAGACCGATTATGCTAAGATAATTGAATGATAGACAGTAGACTTAGTCGGCTTGATTAGGTTGGAGTGAAAGCTCATTCTTTGGTTGAATCCCCTAAATACTTATAGGCTTCTTTAGTAACTCTTAGGAAGCTTGTTGACGTAGAAACTATTCACGCTCAGAGAAAACTATATATCCCTTAGATTTAATGTTAGGTCAAATCAATACACCCCTTAGAATTGCCTTCCCAAAGACTTATTAAACGGGAACACGGAGTAGAGAACTATATATAAGCGAAGTATTCGCGGTTTGAATTGAATTCTCAATCCTGGTAGTTACCAATGAACTCTATGCTCTGATCAAGTAGAAGATCGGGATCAACTAGGATTAAGAACTGATACGACAAATTTTCTGTCCTTACGAGGTAGAAGGTCTATGTATCTAGCTCAGACCCACTACACAACTTTCTTTCTGTGGGCCCTACCACTTACACCAAAAGTTTATTACTTCGTCATTGAGAAGTGTTAAGAATATATGGCTAATAGAGATTTTTCTTTTTAGGCCCAGGAAATTTCTCAAATGGACAACAGACAGTTAGGAATTATGTCCCGAATCACAGACCATTCTAGCATACATATTGTGCATATGAACTTAAAAACATAGTCTGCCTGTTAACCTATAATGTATAGATTATCTTAGAGTATTAAATTGGACATGATTAAAGAAGGTAAGTCGGGACCGTGGCAAAAGTCCTTTGGTAGAATTAGGCATCTTATCACAAACTCACACCAGTCCCAGAAATCAACCTCAAACACACATCATTTTAGCTCCTTTCTATAACCATAAGTACCAATGCCATAGCACACATCATCGATGGGAGGAAGACCAATGTATTGGGAGATCGTATCCCATTTCATGTCAAGGATAGGTCCTAAATTACACCTTGTTCCGACATACGGATCAGGACACAGATCTTGAGCCTTGAGAGTAGAAATAATTTTTAAGGGGGGTAGAATATTATGAGCCCAATCTAGTTAGGTCAGCTAATACATCCGTTTGACCAAAGTGGTGCAATAGAAGCATGGTGGGCCCCTGCCCCACTGGCCCAGGATCAAAGGAAATTGATCCAGGTTATACGTAAGGTTAGGTCATTAAATAAGATCTGAATCTTCCTTAGAATGTCAATAGTGAAAGTCTTTAAAGGAAAGTAATTAGGGTTTAAGTGTTAAACCAATTCATATTACAGAATAGGCCTAACAATGGGTACGAATTGAATTACAATAGCTAAGGTCAGTGTATCTACAACTGTGCTCGTTGAATACGAACTTAATAGGAGCCTTAGCCAATTTTAGGGCGAAACAATTTTAAGGAGGTTAGACTATAGACTAAATGAGCCAGATTACATTGATTGTATACACCCTATCTGCCATATAAAACTTGAAGTCAATAAAACTTAGGCAAAAGAAATATAATAAATCTTACTCATTACCCTTAACCAATTGCGGGGACGAAATTATTTTTAAGGGGGGTAGATTGTAACACCGGATTTTTGCCAACTTGGAAGTTAGACGTACTTAGGCAATGGGTCGATCCTAACACCTTAATTACTTCTCAAAAACTTAATCCCAAAGTCTCAAATCCCCTTTCAACCCATTTCCTTCAAAATCTCCCATTTCCTTCAAAAATCTCACCTTTCACCACCTTATTCTTCAAATTTTTCTAAGGACTTTCATATTAGACACAAATATTAAAATTTAGGTGATGAAGAATATACGTAAACTAAAAATTACTATGATAGTAAAATAAATAAATAAAATGGGTTTTTGCATTATTAACCTTTTGGAATCTCATGAAATAAGTAGGCTAGTTGGATAGACCAGCTTCTCCTACCTGAAAAACAACATATATTGCACGTCGAATAACTCATTTCGGTTTATAAAATACACCCATTTCAAATATCGGGTGGCGAAACCACCCCAGATAGTCCAGCGACCGGCGAAGGGCTCGCCGGTTCGGCGAGGCCTCGTCCGTACAGTGGGCTCGGTTGGACCGCATCGCTCCAGGTGGTCCATTTTTCACAAATTTCTACGATTTTCGTCCAACTTTAAAAAATCATATCTCCCTCATTATAACTCCGATTTAGGTAGTTTAAAAGCCAGATTGAAACTTGATAAGTCTAGTTTTATGTGATACGTGGCCTGATCGACGGGGACTTCTGGGATGTCGACTAGATGCCCTGACACTTGCTATTTTATCTTTTTAGAATTACACATGTATATTCATTTTTGGTCCATTGTGAGAAGTATACATGTATATATTTAACCTGGTAACATGTTCACACTTTGGAGACTTACAATAGATTATATACTTTATATATCTATCACAGTTCTTCCGCTTGCGTAATTTAACTGTCTCTGGAGTATGATATGCTGTTTTGGTGTAATCCCACTCATGTTTAATGCACTAACACGGACACCATTTAATCATCATTTTCTATGTTGCATAAGTGATGCGTTGGAACTCGGGAGTGGAGCTTATGCTTGACCCCTGATTTTCAGGGTGTTACAATTACATGCACAATAAGCTTGAGCTTATGTAGAATATTTTTAGGGTGCATTTGGAATTTCCTGTTCTCACATATGATTCACTATCATCTAAACACATCTGAGGTATGTTTAGTATCTCCTAGAACACGTACACTCTCCTCTGATTTGGGTGGAAAAAGCAAGAAAAAGGAAGCCAGCTTCATGCAAGTTCTGTTTTCGATGCCTTCCCAACTGCTAATTGTAAGTTTGCTTGGAAGTCCCTCAAAAACACAAAGTTGTTGCTATATCCAAATGCAAGTATTGATACTTTTATCATAATTTTTTAAATGCACATGTTATACTAAAGAAATGTATATTTGTATTGTAGCATAGCTTATTAAAAATAACTGTACAGATGTATTTGTGCAATATTGGTTCTTTTTGTTGCTAATTTTGATACTCATTTCACATATTGCATGTGGGTTTTTTGCTTCTTATTGCCTTTAAAAGTTTTTGTTATGCCATGCATGTTTTCTATTGTGTTAGACTTACCTTCTCAAAGTTTTTGGTACGCCATGCATGCATTGATCTTAATAGCATGGTCGTCATGCACATAGACAAAAAATGCTTGCAATGAATGTTTATGAGTACTAGGTGGCCTATTAATGAAAACAATGTCTCCATCCATAACAGGCCTGTTTATGATTTGACCAACTTTCAAATATGTATGTCCTTTTGAACCTTCCCTAATTGCATAAGTGGCTGAACCATCTCTGTAAGTTACACATAATTTGTCATCCGCTAGTTTCTGTAAATGATCCATGTTGTATGCCGTGACCTTCTCTTCAAAGTACGAGTGCTAGAGCCGACGCTTTCGGAGTCCGAACTCATTCTTTTGAAAAATAGAAAAATGGGAATATTAGTAAATATGGATTTTCTTGTTAAGAAGAAAAAGGAAGATGGATTGAAAACACATAAAAGAGATTTTTTTTCTTCTTTTTTGCTTCAAGAGAGAGACGAAGAGGTGAGATTGGGGGGAAATCGAGGGAGAGAGTGGGGGAATGAAGTGGCCGCGTGAGATTTGAAAATAGCGAGTGTAGTTTGGTTTGAAAATGACGTTTCACATGTATGGTGTGCATTTATTTTAAGACAATAATTTAATTTTATTGAAGATAATTGAATTACATAGGCAAGTGTTTAATGTAGGGAACTTCTCTGAAAATGTTATTCTGTTAACTAACCTGATAAGAGTAATTTGTGGTTCAGTTCCTGGACCAATCTCTCTATCATATTCAAAGAAATCCACATTTTTCTTCGTGTTTCTTACATGGTTCTTTGTCCCATTTTTGTTTGACTTGAAAGTAAAGGTGATGCATCTTCTTATTTATTTAATCATGGAATGCAGGATGTTGCCGTTAAGGTTCTTACAGATCAGGACTTTCATGAGGATCAACTGAATGACTTTCTAAGGGAGGTATGCATTTGAAACATTGCCAATAATGTTATTTGAAACTGTACCAATTTATGTATCCGGATGTGCGTCGGAGCTATCCGGATGTTGAACGGGGGTCCTAAGAAGGTGGGAACTGCTATTATGACCATTGGAGGGGCCTGACCATTTGGACAGGCCGTGTTTATATATTTGCTCAAAATTAATGGAGCAGATGGATGTGCGTCGGAGCTATCCAGATGAGCGGGGGTTCGTAGAAGGTGGGAACCGTTGTTATGACATGATGAAGCTGTCAATTTTCTATGGACAGCATTGGAGGGGCCTGGCCATTTGGACAGGCCGTGTTTATGTATTTGCTTGAAATCAATTGAGCAGACCCGGATGTGCGTCGGAGCTATCCGGATGTTGAGTGGGGGTCCCTGGAAGGTGGGAACCGTTGTTATGACCATGATGAAGCTGCCCATTTCCTATGGACAACATTAGAAGAGCCAGACCAATTAGAGCAGGCTGTGTTTAATCTGTATTTGCAGGGACCACACCCTTAACCTAGAACTAAACCTAGGCGAAAAGCTCAAAACGGAGAACGACAACCGAACCGTGAACCGAAAACCGAGAACCTAGAACCGAAACGCAAGGCCCGAAACGGGAACCGACAACCGAACCGAAACCGAGACGGAGAACCGAAACCGAGCGGAAATCCGAAAACCGAGAACCTAAACCTTAACCTAAACAGATAACCCTAACCTAACTCAATTCCCTAAACCTTAACCGATAACCGAACCTAAACCCAGACTTAGAACCTAAAACCTAGGCTCAAATCCAAAACCTATAACTATAACCTAAACCAAAACCAAAAACCGATAACCTAACCTAAAACCTAAACCGATAACCCTAACCTTAACCTATAACCTTAACCGAGAACCTTAACCCGAACCTATAACCTAAACCTAAACCTAAACCTAAACCTATTCTCAAATCCCTAAACCTATAACCTAAACCTAAACCTAAACCTTAACCTATAACCTAAACCTTAACCTATAACCTATAACCTAAACTCAATTCCCAAGACCTTAACCTATAACCTAACCTTAACCTAAACCTAAACCTATAACCTTAACCTAAACATAAAACCTAAACCTAAACCTATACTTATAACCTAAACCTATTCTTATAACCTAAACCTATTCACAAATCCCAAAACCTATAACCTAAACCTACACCTAATCCTAATCTCAACTCCCTAACCTAAACCTAAACTTGAAAACCCAAACCTAAACCCGATCCCGAACCCGAACCCGAACCCGATAACCTAAACTTTAACCTAAACCTAAACCTAAACCTAAAACCTAAATGTATTCTCAAATCCCAAAACCTAAACCTACACCTAATCCTAATCTCAACTCCCTAACCTAAACATAAATCTAAACTTGAAAACTGAAACTTAAACCCGATCCCGAACCCAAACCTGATTTCCTAAACCTAAACCTTAACCTATTCTCAATTCCCTAAACCTAAACCTTAACCTAAACCTAAACCTAAACCTAAACCTAAATCTTAACCTAAACCTAAACCTAAACTTAAACCTATAACCTATAACCTAAACCTAAACCTAAAACCTAAATATATTCTTAAATCCCTAAACCTAAACCTACACCTAATCCTAATCTCAGCTCCCTAACCTAAACCCAAACCTAAACTTGAAAACTCAAACCTAAACCCGATCCCGAATCTGAACCCGATTTCCTAAACCTTAACCTTAACCTATTCTCAATTACATAAACCTATAGCTTATAACCTAAACCTAAACCTTAACCTAAACCTAAACCTAAACCGATAACCTTAACCTAAACCAAAACCTATGACCTAAAACCTTAACCAATAACCTACAACCTAAACTTATAGCCTATAACCTAAAATATAAACCTTAACCTAAACCTAAATGTAAACCTTAACCAAAACCTAAACCTAAACCTAAAACCTAAATGTATTCTCAAATCCCTAAACCTAAACCTACACCTAATCCTAATCTCAACTCCATAACCTAAACCTAAACCTAAACTTGAAAACCCAAACCTAAAACCGATCCCGATCACGAACCCGATTTCCTAAACCTAAACCTTAACATATTCTCAATTCCTTAAATCTATAGCTTATAACCTAAACCAAAACCTTAACCTAAACGAAACCTTAACCTAAACCTAAACCTAAACCTATAACCTATAACCTAACCTAAACCTAAAACCTAAATGTATTCTCAAATCCTTAAACCTAAACGTACACCTAATCCTAATCTCAACTCCCTAACCTAAACCCAAACCTAAACTTGAAAACCCAAACCTAAACCCGATCCCGAACCTGAACCCGATTTCCTAAACCTAAACCTTGACCTATTCTCAATTCCCTAAACCTAGAACGGAGAACCGAAACCGTAACCTAAACCGAAACATAAACCTAAACCGATAACCTTAACCGAAACCAAAAACCTATGACCTAAAACCTTAATCTATAACCTAGAACCTAAATATAACCTATAACCTAAAACCTAAACCTTAACCAATAACTAAAAACCTAAAACCTAAACCTAAAACCTAAATGTATTCTCAAATCCCTAAAACTAAACCTACACCTAATCCTAATCTCAACTCCCTAACCTAAACCTAAACCTAAACTTAAAAACCCAAACCTAAACCCGATCCCGAACCCGAACCCGATTTCCTAAACCTAAACCTTAACCTATTCTCAATTCCCTAAACCTATAGCTTATAACCTAAACCTAAACCTAAACTTAAACCTATAACCTTAACCTAAACCAAAACTTATGACCTAAAACATTAACCTATAACCTATACCCTAAACTTATATCCTATAACCTAACCTTAACCTAAACCTTAACCTATAACCTAAAACCTAAACCTATACCTAAAACCTAAATGTATTCTCAAATCCCTAAACCTAAACTTACACCTAATCCTAATCTCAACTCCCTAAGCTAAACCTAATCATAAACCTAAACTTGAAAACCCAAACCTAAACCCGGTCCCGAACCCGAACCCGATTTCCTAAACCTAAACCTTAACCTATTCTCAATTCCCTAAACCTATAGCTTATAACCTTAACCTAAACCTATAGCCTTAACCTAAACCAAAACCTATGACCCAAAACCTTAAACTATAACCTATAACCTAAACTTATAACCTATAACCTAACCTTAACCTAAACCTAAAACCTAAACCTTAACCTATAACCTAAAACTTGAACCTAAACCTAAAACCTAAATTTATTCTCAAATCCCTAAACCTAAACCTACACCTAATCCTAATCTCAACTTCCTAACCTAAACCTAAAACTAAACTTGAAAACCCAAGCCTAAACCCGATCCCGAACCCGAACCCGATTTTCTAAACCTAAACCTTAACCTATTCTCAATTCCCTAAACCTATAGCTTATAACCTAAACCTAAACCTTAACCTAAACCTATAACCTGAACCTAAACCAAAACCTATGACCTAAAACCTAAATGTATTCTCAAATCTCTAACCCTAAACCTACACATAATCCTAATCTCAACTCCCTAACCTAAACCTAAACCTAAACTTGAAAACCCAAACCTAAAACCCGATCCTGAACCCGAACCCTATTTCCAAAACCTAAACCTTAACCTATTCTCAAATCCCTAAACCTAAACATACACCTAATCATAATCTAAACTCCCTAACCTAAACCTAAACCTAAACTTGAAAACCCAAACCTAAACCCGATCCCGAACCCGAATCCGAATTCCTAAACCTTAACCTATTCACAAATCCCTAAACCTAAACCTACACCTAATCCTAATCTCAACTCCCTAACCTAAACCTAAACCTAAACCTAACTTGAAAACCCAAACCTAAACCCGATCCCGAACTTGAATGCGATTTCCTAAAACTAAACCTTAACCTATTCTCAATTCCCTAAACCTTAACCTAAACCTAACTTAAACTTAAACCTATAACCTACACTTATAACCTAAACCTAAACCTATAACCTATAACCTAAACCTAAGCCTAAAACCTAAACCTATGACCTAAAACCTAAATGTATTCTCAAATCCCTAAGCCTAAACCTACACCTAATCCTAATCTCAACTCCCTAACCTAAACCTAAACCTAAACTTGAAAACCCAAACCTAAACCTGATCCTAACCCGAACCTGATTTCCTAAACCTAAACCGTAACATATTCAAAATTCCCTAAACCTATAGCTTATAACCTAAACCTAAACCTAAACCTAAATCTTAACCTAAACCTATAACCTTAAAACTAAAACCTATGACCTAAAACCTTAACCTATAACCTATAACCCAAACTTATAACCTATAACCTAACCTTAACCTAAACCTAAAACCTAAACGTTAACCAATAACCTAAAACCTAAACCTAAACCTAAAACCTAAATGTATTCTCAAATCCCTAAACATAAACCTACACCTAATCCTAATCTCAACTCCCTAACCTAAACCTAAACCTAAACTTGAAAACCCAAACCTAAACCCGATCCCAAACCCGAACCCGATTTCCTAAACCTAAACCTTAACCTATTCTCAATTACCTAAACCTATAGCTTATAACCTAAACCTAAACCTATAACCTTAACCTAAACAAAACCTATGACCTAAAACCTAAATGTATTCTCAAATCTCTAAACCTAAACCTAATCCTAATCTCAACTTCCTAACCTAAACCTAAACCTAAACTTGAAACCCAAAACCTAAACCTGATCCGAACCGAACCCGATTTCCTAAACCTAAAACTTAACCTAGTCTCAAATCCCTAAACCTAAACCTACACCTAATCTAAATCCCTAACCTAACCTAACCTACCTAACCCCCTAAACCTAAACATAACTTGAAAACCCAAACCAAAACTCGATCCCGAACCCGAACCCGAACTCGAACCCTATTTCCTAAACCTAAACCTTAACGTATTCTCAATTCCCTAAACCTTAACCTATAACCTAACCTAAACCTAAACCTATAACCTACACTTATAACCTAACCTAAACCTATAACCTAAACTTAAGCCTAAAACCTAAACCTATGACCTAAAACTAAATGTATTCTCAAATCCCTAAACCTAAACCTACACCCAATCCTAATCAAAACTCCCTAACCTAAACCTAAACCTGAAAACCCCAAACCTAAACCCGATCCCGAACCTGATTTCCTAAACCTAAACATTAACCTATTCTCAATTCCCTAAACCTATAGCTTATAACCTAAACCTAAACCCTAACCTAAACCTAAAGCTAAACCTTAACCTAAACCTATAACCTTAACCTAAACCAAAACCTATGACCTAAAACCTAAATGTATTATCAAATCTCTAAACCTAAACCTACATCTAATCCTAATCTCAACTCCCTAACCTAAACCTAAACCCCAAACATAAAACCCGATCCCGAACCCGAACCCGATTTCCTAAACCTAAACTTTAACCTATTCTCAAATCCCTAAACCTAAACCTACACCTAATCCTAATCTAAACTCCCTAACCTAAACCTAAACCTAAACTTAAAAACCCAAACCTAAACCCGATCCCGAACCCGAACCCGAACCCGAGTTCCTAAACCAAAACCTTAACCTGTTCTCAAATCCCTAAACCTAAACCTACACCTAATCCTAATCTCAACTCCCTAACCTAAACCTAAACCTAACTTGAAAACCCAAACCTAAACCCGATCCCGAACCTGATTTCCTAAACCTAAACCTTAACCTATCTCAATTCCCTAAACCTTAACCTATAACCTAACTTAAACCTAAACCTATAACCTACACTTATAACCTAAACCTAAGCCTAAAACCTAAACCTATGACCTAAAACTTAAATGTATTCTCAAATCCCTAAGCCTAAACCTACACCTAATCCTAATCTCAATTCCCTAACCTAAACCTAAACCTAAACTTCAAAACCCCAACCTAAACCCGATCACAAACCTGAACCCGATTTTCTAAACCTAAACCTTAACATATTCTCAATTCCCTAAACCTATAGCTTATAAGCTAAACCTAAACCTAAACCTATAACCTTAAAACCAAAGCCTATGACCTAAAACCTTAACCTATAACCTGTAACCTAAACTTATAACCTAACCTAACCTTAACCTAAACCTTAACCAATAACTTAAAACCTAAACCTAAAACCTAAATGTATTCTCAAATTCCTAAAACTAACCCTACACCTAATCCTAATCTCAACTCCCTAACCTAAACCTAAACCTAAACTTAAAAACACAAACCAAACCCGATCCCGAACCCGAACCCGATTTCCTAAACCTAAACCTTAACCTATTCTCAATTCCCTAAACCTATAGCTTATAACCTAAACCTAAACCTAAACCTAAACCTAAACCTAAACTTAAACCTATAACCTTAACCTAAACCAAAACCTATGACCTAAAACCTTAACCTATAACCTATAACCTAAACTTATATCCTATAACCTAACCTTAACCTAAACCTTCACCTATAACCTAAAACCTAAACCTATACCAAAAACCTAAATGTATTCTCAAATCCCTAAACCTAAACTTACACCTAATCCTAATCTCAACTCTCTAAGCTAAACCTAATCCTAAACCTAAACTTGAAAACCCAAACCTAAACCCGGTCCCGAACCTGAACCCGATTTCCTAAACCTAAACCTTAACCTATTCTCAATTCCCTAAACCTATAGCTAATAACATTAACCTAAACCTAAACCAAAACCTTAACCTAAACCTTAACCTAAACCTATAGCCTTAACCTAAACCAAAACCTATGACCTAAAACCTTAACCTATAACTTATAACCTATAACCTAACCTTAACCTAAACCTAAAAGCCAAACCTTAACCTATAACCTAAAACCTAAACCTAAACCTAAAACCTAAATGTATTATCAAATCCCTAAACTTAAACCTACACCTAATCCTAACCTCAACTTCCTAACCTAAACCTAAAACTAAACTTGAAAACCAAAGCCTAATCCCAAACCCGATTTCCTAAACCTAAACCTTAACCTAATCTCAATTCCCTAAACCTATAGCTTATAACCTAAACTTAATCCTAAACCTTAACCTAAACCTATAACCTAAACCTAAACCAAAACCTATGGCCTAAAAGCTAAATATTGTATTCTCAAATCTCTAAACCTAAACCTACATATAATCCTAATCTCAACTCCCTAACCTAAACCAAAACCTAAACTTGAAAACCCAAACCTAAAACCCGATCCCGAACCCGAACCCAATTTCCAAAACCTAAACCTTAACCTATTCTCAAATCCCTAAACCTAAACCTACACCTAAGCCTAATCTAAACTCCCTAACCTAAACCTAAACCTAAACTTGAAAACCCAAACCTAAACCCGATCCCGAACCTGAACCCGAATTCCTAAACCTTAACCTATTCTCAAATCCCTAAACCTAAACCTACACCTAATCCTAATCTCAACTCCCTAACCTAAACCTAAACCTAAACCTAACTTGAAAACCCAAACCTAAACCTGATCCCGAACCTGAACGCGATTTCCTAAACCTAAACCTTAACCTATTCTCAATTCCCTAAACCTTAACCTATAACCTAACTTAAACTTAAACCTATAACCTACACTTATAACCTAAACCTAAACCTAAAACCTAAACCTAAGCCTAAAACCTAAACCTATGACCTAAAACCTAAATGTATTCTCAAATCCTTAAGCCTAAACCTACACCTAATCCTAATCTCAACTCTCTAACCTAAACCTAAACCTAAACTTGAAAACCCAAACCTAAACCCGATCCTAACCCGAACCTGATTTCCTAAACCTAAACCGTAACATATTCAAAATTCCCTAAACCTATAGCTTATAACCTAAACCTAAACCTTAACCTAACCTATAACCTTAAAAGTAAAACCTATGACCTAAAACCTTAACCTATAACCTATAACCTAAACTTATAACCTATAACCTAACCTTAACCTAAACCTAAAACCTAAACCTTAACAAATAACCTAAAACCTAAACCTAAACCTAAAACCTAAATGTATTCTCAAATCCATGAACATAAACCTACACCTAATCCTAATCTCAACTCCCTAACCTAAACCTAAACCTAAACTTGAAAACCCAAACCTAAACCCGATCCCGAACCCGAACCCGATTTCCTAAACCTAAACCTTAACCTATTATCAATTCCCTAAACCTATAGCTTATAACCTAAACCTAAACCTAAACCTTAACCTAAACCTATAACCTTAACCTAAACCAAAACCTATGACCTAAAACCTAAATGTATTCTCAAATCTCTAAACCTAAACCTAATCCTAATCTCAACTTCCTAACCTAAACCTAAACCTAAACTTGAAAATCCAAACCTAAACCAGATCCCGAACCCGAACCCGATTTCCTAAACCTAAACCTTAATCTATTCTCAAATCCCTAAACCTAAACCTACACCTAATTCTAATGTTAACTCCCTAACCTAAGCCTAAACCTAACTTGAAAACCCAAACCTAAACCCGATCCCGAACCCGAACCCAAACCCTATTTCCTAAACCTAAACCTTAACGTATTCTCAATTCCCTAAACCTTAACCTATAACTTAACCTAAACCTAAACCTATAACCTACACTTATAACCTAAACCTAAACCTATAACCTAAACTTATGCACCTAAACCTATGACCTAAAACCTAAATGTATTCTCAAATCCCTAAACCTAAACCTACACCTAATCCTAATCAAAACTCCCTAGCCTAAACCTAAACCTGAAAACCCAAACCTAAACCCAATCCTGAACCTGATTTCATAAACCTAAACCTTAACCTATTCTCAATTCCCTAAACCTATAGCTTATAACCTAAACCTAAACCTTAACCTAAACCTAAAGCTAAACCTTAACCTAAACCTATAACCTTAACCTAAACCAAAACCTATGACCTAAAACCTAAATGTATTATCAAATCTCTAAACCTAAACCTACACCTAATCCTAATCTCAACTCCCTAACCTAAACCTAAACCTAAACTTGAAAACCCAAACCTAAAACCCGATCTCGAACCCGAACTCGATTTCCTAAACCTAAACTTTAACCTATTCTCAAATCCCTAAACCTAAACCTACACCTAATCCTAATCTAAACTCCCTAACCTAAACCTAAACCTAAACTTGAAAACCCAAACCTAAACCCGATCCCAAACCCGAACCCAATTTCCTAAACCTAAACCTTAACCTATTCTCAATTCCCTAAACCTATAGCTTATAACCTAAACCTAAACCTATAACCTTAACCTAAACCAAAACCTATGACCTAAAACCTAAATGTATTATCAAATCTCTAAACCTAAACCTACATCTAATCCTAATCTCAAATCCCTAACCTAAACCTAAACCTAAACTTGAAAACCCAAACATAAAACCCGATCCCGAACCCGAACCCGATTTCCAAAACCTAAACTTTAACCTATTCTCAAATCCCTAAACCTAAACCTAAACCTACACCTAATCCTAATCTAAACTCCCTAACCTAAACCTAAACCTAAACTTGAAAACCCAAACCTAAACCCGATCCCGAACCCGAACCCGAATCCGAACCCGAGTTCCTAAACCTAAACCTTAACCTGTTCTCAAATCCCTAAACCTAAACCTACACCTAATCCTAATCTCAACTCCCTAACCTAAACCTAAACCTAACTTGAAAACCCAAACCTAAACCCGATCCCGAACCTGATTTCCTAAACCTAAACCTTAACCTATTCTCAATTCCCTAAACCTTAACATATAACCTAACTTAAACCTAAACCTATAACCTACACTTATAACCTAAACCTAAACCTATAACCTAAACCTAAGCCTAAAACCTAAACCTATGACCTAAAACCTAAATGTATTCTCAAATCCCTAAGCCTAAACCTACACCTAATCCTAATCTCAACTCCTTAACCTAAACTTAAACTTGAAAACCCAAACCTAAACCTGATCACAAACCTGAACCCGATTTTCTAAACCTAAACCTTAACATATTCTCAATTCCCTAAACCTATAGCTTATAACCTAAACCTAAACCTAAACCGATAACCTTAAAACCAAAACCTATGACCTAAAACCTTAACCTATAACCTATAACCTAAACTTATAACCTATAACCGAACCTTAACCTAAACCTAAACCTAAAACCTAAATGTATTCTCAAATCCCTAAAACTAAACCTACACCTAATCCTAATCTCAACTCCCTAACCTAAACCTAAACCTAAACTTAAAAACCCAAACCTAAACCCGATCCCGAACCCGAACCCGATTTCCTAAACCTAAACCTTAACCTATTCTCAATTCCCTAAACCTATAGCTTGTAACCTAAACCTAAACCTAAACCTAAACTTAAACCTATAACCTTAACCTAAACCAAAACCTATGACCTAAAACCTTAACCTATAACCTATAACCTAAACTTATATCCTATAACCTAACCTTAACCTAAACCTTCACCTATAACCTAAAACCTAAACCTATACCTAAAACCTAAATGTATTCTAAAATCCCTAAACCTAAACCTACACCTAATCCTAATCTCAACTCCCTAAGTTAAACCTAATCCTAAACCTAAACTTGAAAACCCAAACCTAAACCCGATCCCGAACCCGAACCCGATTTCCTAAACCTAAACCTTAACCTTTTCTCAATTCCCTAAACCTTAACCTATAACCTAACCTAAACCTAAACCTATAACCTGCACTTATAACCTAAACCTATAACCTAAACCTAAGCCTAAAACCTAAACCTAAACCTAAAACCGAAATGTATTCTCAAATCCTTAAAACCTAAACCTAATCCTAATCTCAACTCCCTAACCTAAACTTAAACCTAAACTTGAAAACCCAAACCTAAACCCGATCCCGAACCCGAACCCGATTTCCTAAACCTAAACCTTAACCTTAACCTATTCTCATTTCCCTAAAGCTATAACCTATATAATATAACCTATAACCTAAACCTAAACCTTAACCTAAACCTATAACCTAAACCTTAACCTTAACCTAAACCTAAACCAAAACCTATAACCTAAACCTTAACCTATAACCTAAACTTATAACCTATTACCTAACCTTAACCTAAACCTATACCTAAAACCTAAAACCTAAACCTAAACCTAAAACCTAAATGTATTCTCAAATCCCTAAACTTAGACCTACACCTAATCCTAATCTTAACTCCCTAACCTAAACCTAAACTTGAAAACCCAAACCTAAACCCGAAACCCAAACCTAAACCCGAATCCGATTGCTGTAATAATGTAGCTCAATCACATGGCAACAAACAAAAATGTATCCCTTTTAACACATGCCCCTTTTTACAAAGCTTTAATTTTTGTTGTTGTTTCTATTAATTGAAACACTTTTTTGCATTATTTGCTCGTATTAGTTTTATTTAATGATCAATTTTATTTTTAAAAAGTGCTCACTTTTTTGGAAGATGTTTCTGCAATTCTTCATGATTCTGAATTATAATGTTTTGTTGGTTGAATATTTTTTATTAGATGAAAGACAAAAAGAAAATTGTTGTTGATTTTTTTTTTTTTTTTTTTTTTTTTTTAAATACTTTTGATGTTAAACATATATGTATTATGAGTGGATGAATGTAATGTGGATAAGATTGTTTGTGTTTGGATGGATGTAGTTTATGTTTGGATGGATTTACGTAGTTTGGGTTTAGATGGATGTGAATGTGAATATGATGAAATATATTGTATAATAGGTGTATATCAGGAAGCATATGATGAGGTATATTGTAACAGGTCAAATTTGAAAATGTCCTTTAAGGGTCATAAGAGACGGCTCATAGCAGTCCTTTTAAAGGACGGTCCATAACCGTCCTTTGAAGGCTCATAAGAGACGGTTCATAGCAGTCCTTTTAAAGGATGGTCCATGACCGTCCTTTTAAAGGACGGTCCATAACCGTCCTTTGAAGGCTCATAAGAGACGGTTCATAACAGTCCTTTTTAAGGACGGTCCATGGCCGTCTTTTAAAGGCTCATAAGAGGGTCTATGACAGTCCTTTTTAAGAACGGTCCTTGATTGTCCTTTTTTCGTCAACAAGAATGACGGTTTTCGACCGTCCTTGTAATACGACATGTTAAAATTTGACGGCCCATGCGACGGTCCATGACCGTCCTTTTTGGTCATTTGAGACGGTTTTGGACCGTCCTTTTTTCACTGTTTTGGCGTAGTGACGGTGGGTTCTAGGTATAGGACCTTTGCTCTTGCGGAGAGCATAAATTTGTGTCCTTAGTGTAGGACTGTAAAGGTTATAGGTGAATCTATTTAAAACCTTTGATAGTGAAATTCGTTACACTCTGGGCTTGAGTGTGGATGCCAGGAGTGGAGTATGCACGTAGCCGAACAACTATAAATGCTCGTATTTGGAATGTTCATTTGTGCAGCTGTTTAAATCATGCTTATATATGCTTAAATGATTAATTTGTATATATGATTGATTGAATGCTATTCATTGATAGGAAACACATTCCACACACAAGCTCACAACACTAGGCTACGTATTATATTCCCATATCTTTAATAGCCTTTGTGATTGGATCCTCTAACTGGCTTGGAAGCCATTAGAGTTATATTGCCTTACTATCCTTAAAATTGAATGGTCATTTAATATAGGCAATCAAGTTTTTAAATAGTCATAAATAATTGAAAAGTCCTATACACCCCCCTCTAGGACATTGCCTCATATTCACTCTTCAGTATCAGCGATGCAAACCACAATTTCAATTGATATCAGAGAGGGTTCCTCTTGAAGGGTTTTACAACCTTGAGGGAGATCTTGACATAAATGGAAGATACTGATAATGAAGAAATAATTGAATATCAAATCGATAAGGAAAAAGAAGAAGAAGAAGAAAAAGAGAGTATACATGATGCCTATGATCAACTCTACATACATATCATTAGTATTCTCAGGAAACTTGGCATTTCAGAAAATAAGGATAAACAATTGCAAAAAGTTCTAGATGAAACATCAGAGATAAATACACAAATGATAAATGATCTTCAGCAATATCATATTAAAAATGACAAGCTTGAAAGAACTTCAATATCCCTTAAGTTTGAAAAACAGAAACTAAAGAAACAGATCGAATAAAAAAAATGAAGAACTCAAAAATGAAAACCACAAACTGAGATTCGATTTAGAAAAGTCTAAAAGATCTGTTGAACTTAGTTACAAATTTTCATAAAGCAGTGAAAAATTGGACAAATTGCTAGGGATGGGAAGAAGCCATAAAGACAAAAGAAGATTAGGCTATGAATCTAGAAAAACAAGCCCGGTCTCTGCACCACCTATAATTAGGAAGACTGTTGTATCTGGAAGTAACACAAGAATCACTCCAATCTGTCACTCCTGTGGAGACATGGGACACTACAAGTCTGACTGTCTTGTATCCAGTAAGTCTCATCTCACTTCCAGGCTGAACCATACAGAAACATCTAAATCAGCAGGAAGAATAGTCCAAAGAACCAAGAGTCCTTCAAAACGTACATCAAATGAAGGTAGAAAATACCCCACTCCACCCAAAATAACTGAAAGGATGGTGGAGCTATTGAACCAAGTGAATGAACTGAATCAGAAAACCAGGGAACTGATGAAACATGAAAATCGGACACTAATATCCGAAATATCTAAGAAAGTCCAAAATGAAAATAAAGTGATATCTCCAAAGAAAACTATAGCCAAATGGGTTGTAAAAAACAAGAACAACTACCTTGTAATTCACACAACACTTAAGGCAGGCAATAGTTCGAAGTGGTATCTTGATAGTGGATGCTCCAGACATATGACAGGTGATCGGACCCATTTTTGTGAGTATTCAGAATTTGATGGTGGGTCAGTCACTTTTAGTGATGGGAGCTCGACCAAGATTGTTGGATGAGGGATAGTAGTTGGGCATGGCTTGCCCAAAATTACAGATGTTCTTTGTGTAGAGGGACTGAAACACAATCTCCTAAGCATTACCCAAATTTATGACAAAGAGCATTATGTAAACTTCTCCAAAAATATGTGCAAGATCTCAAATCACAAAGATAAACTAGTTATGAAAGGTCTTTGTACAAGTGACAACTGTTATGTAATTGAAAGCAGTGGAGAAAGTGTCCCATCCACAAAATGCCACATGGTCTTAAATAATGAATCCAAGCTGTGGCACCAAAGACTTGGGCATGTCCACAATCGGAATTTGAAGAAGTTAAGCTCAAGAAACTTGGTAAAAGGTCTCCTTAAGATCAGGAAAAATGAGAAGATTGTGTGCAATGATTGTCTAAAAGGAAAACAAATAAAAGTTGGACATAAGAAGACAACCACCGTAGCAACTTCCAAACCTCTTAACCCATTGCACATGGATTTAGTGGGACCTACTAAATTTGAGAGCCATGGGAAAAAGAGATACTTTTTGGTAGTAGTGGATGATTATTCAAGATTCACTAGGGTTGCCTTTCTTCGGGAAAAATCTAATGCATTTGACGAATTCTAGAAGTTGGCAAAAAGGATACAAAATGAAAAAGGATATTTCATAAAACGAATCAGGAGTGATCACGGTAGAGAGTTTGAGAATGATCAATTCAAATCATATTGTGATAAGAATGAAATTAGACATGAATTTTCAGCTCCAAAGAGACCTCAACAGAATGGAGTAGTAGAAAGGAAAAACAGGGTATTACAGGAAATCGGCTTAGTTATGCTAAATAGTAAAAACATGGCTAAAAGTTTCTGGGCCGAAGCCGTCAACACAGCCTGCTACATAATTAATAGAGTATATCTCAGGGTAGGACTGAACAAGACTCCATATGAATTATGGAGTGGAAAACAACCTAGTCTAAAATATTTTCGCGTCTTTGGTACTAAATATTATATTCTTAAAGACAGAGAACATCTAGGGAAGTTTGACTCTAAAAGCGACGAAGGTATTTTCCTTGGATATTCTACTAACAGTTGTGCTTATAGAGTATACAATCTGAGGACACTCACTATTCAAGAATTAGTCAATGTGGTTGTTGATGACCAACCACACGACAAAAATAGTCCTGAAATTGATATAGAGGATGAAGTAGACAAGTTTACAATGAACAAATCAGATAACAATGTCACTACACCTCTTGAACCTTAACTGTCGAATAACTTGCCACTCATTAAGGATCACCCCATCAATCAAATCAATGGAAATCCTACTGATGGTGTGAAAACTCAACGCCAACTTGAGGGCATTGTTAGTTATCCGCGCTTCACTTTGAAAATCGAGCCTAAAAATGTCATAGATGCTCTCCAAGATGAATTCTGGATAGTAGCTATGCAAGAAGAAGCTCCATCAATTTAAAATGAATGAGGTGTGGCAGCTAGTTCCCAGGCTACATGATACAAATATCATTGGAACCAAATGGATATATATATATATATATATATATATATATATATATATATATATAATTTTTTTTTTTTAAATCCGATGAATCTGGTAATGTAGTAAGGAATAGGCTAGACTCGTAGCACAAGGCTACTCACAAATTGAGGGCATATATTTTGATGAGACATTTGCCCCTGTAACTCACCTCGAGTCCATAGAATTCTCTTGTCTATTGCGTGTGCATTAAAGTTCAAAATATTTCAAATGGACATTAAGAGCGCCTTTCTCAATGGTGACTTGAGGAAGAAGTGTACATAGAACAACCAAAATGATTTCTGGATCTTAAATTCCCTCAACACGTATACAAATTAAGTAAAGCGCTTTATGGTTTGAAGCAAGCTCCCCGAGCATGGTTTGAGCGCCTAACACAATTTTTGCTCAACCATAATTTTTGTAGGGGGAGTGTTGATAAGACATTATTTATGCAAAAGACTGAGAATATCTTGCTCATTGCCCAGATTTACGTGGATGATATTATTTTTGAATCCACTTGTGAAGATGCAGCTCATGAATTCATTGAATTGATGAAATCTGAATTTGAGATGAGCATAGTTGGTGAGCTGATCTTATTTCTGAGATTACAAGTGAAACAAATGGCTAATGGAATGTTCATATGCCAGTCCAAATATGCTAAAGATTTGATTACAAGATTTGGACTTGATTCTAGCCGCACTCATAATACTCCCATGAGCACCACTCTCAAACTTTCTAAAGATATCAATGGGAAGAGTGTAGATCAACACTTGTATCACAGTATGATTGGCAACTTACTTTACCTAACCGCGAGTCGGCCAGATATCTCTTTTAGCGTTGGTGCATGCGCTAGATTTCAGGCCGATCCTAAAGAATCACACTTATTCGCAGTAAAAAGGATCATAAGGTTTGTGGCTGGGACTATTGACTATGGTTTATGGTACCCTTTTGACACGTCTACTATTATTGCTGGGTATTCAGATACCGACTGGGTTGGGAACATTGATGATCGCAAATCAACCAGCGGAGGTTGTTTTTATATCGGAAACTGTCTTGTATCATGGCATAACAAAAAGCAAAATTCAATCTCACTATCCACTGCTGAGGCCAAATACATTGCAGCAGGGAGTTGTTGTGCACAACTTCTATGGATGAAGCAAATGTTGCTGGATTATGGTATTACACAATCAACAAGGACACTCTTTTGTGATAACACAAGTGCCATCAATATTTCAAAAAATCCAGTGCAAAATTCTCGCACCAAGCACGTAGACATTCGACATCACTTCTTGGTGAACTTGTCGAAGAAAACATCATTATATTGGAACATGTGCCTATTGAGCAACAACTCGCCGATATATTAACAAAACTGTTAGATGACAACAAAATTGGAAATCTCTAAAAATTTGTCGGGATACGTACGATATAAACACTACAACCCATTTGCACTAATGGTCAGATCTGAGAAACTCTTGCCTCAAAATTTTTTAACATACATGTAAATTCAATTTCTTTCATGAGCTTCACTCACTTTTGTCATATATGTTATCCATTTTTGGTATGTACAAAACACATATGAAAGATATTTTTGTACGTCAGTCTGAAAAATACCTGTAAATACATTGTTTTGATCACCTTCGGTAGCACCGAAATAACTTTCGGTAGTACCAAAATTGGTCAGGCGTACCTATAAAAGTCAGTTCGTTTAAAAGGTCCCTTTTTCCCTACCTCTTGTCTGTTTCCCTTATTCTTCAGTTGGAAGTCCTCCTACCGAAATCAAGCAGTTTCCAAGTATTCCTCAGGTATTTTCCCGCCATTTGCACATTTCGTCTTAGGAGTTCCTTCTTCTTGTTTCTCCATGTCATCTACCCCATTCCCATATGGAAGGTCCTGGCTACTCTCCTCCAAGGGAGAGAAGAACAAAAAAGAAATACGATTGGGGAGAGTCGTCTGGCACTAAGACTAAACTTTGTTTTCTGAAATGAGGTCGACATATTTGGCAGAACACTCGACCTTTCGGTCCTCCAAACGATCCCTCTCCTCCTTCGAGTCCTATCGCGGCACGTTTTGCATCTAAAAAAATCATATGTGAGAGGAATGTTGATGCCTCATGTCTCAAGCCCTATAGTGTCATGACATTCTTCACAACTGCGGTTGGGTGCCTATTTTGTCCCTCGGAGGGGAAGTCAATTTCTATCTTGCCAAAGCCCTTTTGTCTCACTATACACAACCAGAAGATCATGACTCCTTGGCCATCATGGTCACCTATCGTGGGAGAAATTTCTCTATTACCCCTGCACAGATAGCTTCCTTGATTAAAATTCCTATTTGCTTGGAACGACCATCTAAGCTTCCTATAACCGATGGTGAAAAATGCATTGTTTGGATCGAATTTCTCTGCAACGGTCATAATATAGAGTGGAACAAAGGGAATGCTCTCCGTGCCACTGCAATGTCAAATGACTATCACATTCTACATCTCATTTTTGTGTTGAATGTCTTCCCTCGGTCGGGAAATTATACCGAACTGACCCCCTTCATGGTTGAAACTCTCTATAATCTTGGAACGGGGGAACCCATGTGCCTTCCCACCATGATATTTGATCAAATTGTATCGACATTTAAGTCAAATAGCAGTGGATCCCATTTGGGAGGTTGCTCTGTCGAATGGAAAATCAGTTTGGGATAAAGGGAACCCCATGCGAAGTTGTCACTGCCCCTAGCATCACAACCCTCAGCATTACTCGCATGCATCTTTCTGTTAGACATGGGACAAGGCCTTACCCTGAGGTTGATGCACCTTTAGCAGAAATTCCTGTGCCACCAGAAGAGGTTGCTGCCTCTTCTGTCTTAATAGAGGCCACTCTCGCCTATCTCGGCGCACAGTAACAGAAGATCCAAGAATGCCAGACTCAGCTTGAAAGAATTGTTGCTTCTATCCAGCGAACCGTGCGAAGCATTGCAACTCATCTCTCGTCTCGCCAAGATGACTCCACCGATGCTCTGGAGCCCAGTCCTCTCTGATTTCTTGTTGTGCATTCAGAATTGCCCTATATAGATGGATGTTTTCATGACTTACCTCACACTTACTCTTGAACAGTCTAATCTTTTTGTTATCAGTTAGGATCTACTATATTTGTTGGATAATGGCTTAATCTACCCAATCTTGGGGTAATAATTTTGATGAAGTTTTGATATTATCCTTTCTGCGTATGTTAGATAGTCCTTCTACGATTATCTTTTCTATCTAACATATGGTTCGACTGCTTATGATGATATATTTCACTATCTAAATGAAGATCTTGAAACTTATATCATTTATGACTTGACTGTTCTATTCTCTTACCCTCTGTTTTATCCATTCTCAAATGTTATTGGAATATTTCTTGATTAATTCTTTGCCAATAACTGACAAAAAGGGGGAGAAGAAACCTACCCACTAAAACAATGTGTGTTTCTTGCAGAAATTGTTTGTTTCCCTTATTGCAGGTTTTTCTTGGTAAACACTAAGGGGGAGCAGCATGATTTTATATTACATGTCAAGTCTAGAGTTGTAAATTTTATTGTTTTGGTATGTCCTTAGTATGGACCATGACATGGTTGTAGGTCAGGTTGTTTTCGTCATGTAATTGACAAAGGGGGATATTGTTATTTCACTTATTTGCACTCATGTTTGTCAATTACGTGACTAGTTGTGTCTTGATGTTGAATGAGTTCTTAGAAAATGAAGACCGGCGACGCAACTAGAGCTGAAGCAAGAAAAGCTACATTAAAGACGAAAGAACTGCTTCTGCGATCTTAAAACCTTGCAAATAGATGATCCCAACCCAAATAGGAAAACCCTCCTAGGTTATCTATTCTAAGACAAATCCAAGTTGATATTGAATATCCCATAATTTTGGCTTAAGCAAGTCCTAAGTTGTTGAACTATTGGACAAAAACAGGAAACTTTGTCCACTGTCGGTAGGAAGGTGTCACCGATTGTCACCTTCGGTATCAATGAAGATACCTTTGGTGTTACCGAAGGTGCTCAAAACTATCTAGCAAGCTTACAACGTTAATTCAGTATCATCGAGTAAATAATTCGGTGACACCGACTGCCACCAACGAGCAATGTTCGGTGCCAGCGAAATGAACATATTTTGATCAGCAACTTAAGAGATTAATTTGGTACTACCGATAGATAATTCAGTACTACAGAAGTAAGTTCGGTGGTACTGAAGGTCACTTTAGTAGCACCGTAAACTAGCCATTTTATAGCCGTTTTATATCTGTTGGAAGCTTTTGTCTATAAAAACGGCTTGTAGAAACTTGTAAAATCAGTGAAAATTGGCACCATAGAGTCTTTAGTGTATCGCAAGCTTATCCTAGCCCATTTAGACTCTATCCATACGAGTTCATGTTCTCTTCATTGTGATCTTTCACTTCTATGAGCATTTAAAGCTCATATTCAATGAAGAACATGAACTCGTGCCTTCTATAGAGTTTAAGGACTAAACCAATAGAAAAATCCTTAGTTCTTTGACACTCTAGAGCGTCCATAGGTTGAATTCCTCTGGAAATCCACTCATTATTCTAGATAAGAGATTCAATCAACTTCCATAACCTTGGTTACCTTTTAGGTACATCTTATGCAAGGTTTTTTATCGTGAAGTTGAGCCAACAAGTAAATCTAAGTGACGCGATCGGGGAAGCATCGGGAAACTGATTCAAGCACGAAAGCGCGAAGATCAAGCATCCCAAGACGAGCTACAAAAGAGAACTCATCTGACAAGTAATTGTCATTCTAAGAGTTCAAAAGGTTAGCCTCATTCCTTGTGAAGGATTAAGGCTAAGAGTTTGTTATCAACAAACTCGCGTAGGTTCCTTGTGTGGGACCTTGGCCAGTGGACCTAAAAGTAAGTTCCTTATGTGGGACCTTGGCTAGTGCGCCTAAACGTTAGGTGCCTTATGTGGCTGGTGGGCCTAAACTGTGGGTTCTAGGTGTAGGACCTTTGCTCTTGCAGAGAGCATAAATTTGTGTCCTTAGTGTAGGACTGTAAAGGTTATAGGTGAACCTTTTAAAAACCTTTGATAGTGAAATTTGTTACACTCTGGGATTGAGTGTGGATGCCAAGAGTGGAGTATACACGTAGCCGAACAACTATAAATGCTTGTGTTTGGAATGTTCATTTGTGCAGCTGTTTAAATCATGCTTATATATGCTTAAATGATTAAATTTGTATACATGATTGATTGGATGCTATTCATTGATAGGAAACACATTCCACACAAGCTCACAACACTAGGCTAGGTATTATATTCCTATATCTTTAATAGCCTTTGTGATTGGATCCTCTAACTGGCTTGAAAGCCATTAGAGTTATATTGCCTTACTATCCTTAAAATTGAATGATTGTTTAAGATAGACAATTAAGTTTTCAAATAGGTAGAAATAATTGAAAAGTCCTATTCATCCCCCCTCTAGGACATTGCCTCATATTCACTCGTCAGTATTGACGGTGCAAACTACAATTCCAACTATAAGACGAACACCATCAGGAAGTCGATCATGAACTTCGTCCAAAGGGAAGATGAGACATTCTTCCAATGTTAGGAGCGGTTCAAGGATCTTGTCATTTCATGCCCACAACATGGCTTTGAAACGTGGCGCATAATAAATTTTTTCGATGATGGACTGACATCTTCCATGTGCCAATTAGTCAAGACGATATCATAAACAAAGATGTCGATGATGTGTGGGATTACTTTGACAAACTTGCTGAAAACACACAATCATGGGACATCTTCCTAAGACCTAGCATCACTTCTAAGCCTATTCAATCAAAGGAGAGGAGCGGAATATATATATTGAAAGAGGAAGATGATATCAATGCTAAAGTAGCTAATCTCATAAGAAAATTTGAGGCCATGGAACTTAAGAAGGATAAGGCTAAGGAAATTGTTTGTAGTATTTGTGCTTGCAACGTACATACAACCGAAAATTGTCCAACAATACCTGCTTTTCAAGAGGTATTGAATGAGCAATCGAATACCGTAAATAATTACCAAAGACCTTTAAGTGGACCCATCTCAAATACATACAATTCTAGTTGGAGAAATCATTCAAACTTCAGTTGGAGGAACGGGCAAACTGTTACTCAATGATTCCCTAACCAATTCCTAAATCAAGGGAAACCTTGAGAGGATCAAGTCTTAAAACATATCCAAAATCAAGAGCTTTTTAATCAGGGTCTGCTCCAAGCCTTTTAAGATGTTACAAAGGTCATAAAAGGACTTGAGACAAACAAATCAATTGGGGAAAAGGGGATCCTTCCAGCTCAGTCTCTCCCCAATCCAAAACCGCAATATAAAATTATTGACTCAAGCTCTTCAAATCAAATGGAGCAAGCCAAGTCTATCACCACTCTTAGGAGTGGAAAAATAATTGACAAAACTATTCTGATAAGGGCTGAAAAGTCTAAGGACCTGGAAGAAGGCATAAATGATAGACCTAGCATTGTTCCATATGTGTTAGAACCGGAAGCTCAAAGTAAGTCGATTACTCCATTCTCCCAGCAGTTGATTGCACCAAAACCTCTAGCCAACTCACAGGATATTCTAGAGGTGTTGAAATAAGTGAAGGTCAACATCCCTTTTCTGGATGCTGTGAAACGAATTCCTTCATATGCCAAAAATTTGAAAGACTTATGCATAACCAAGAGGTGGCAAAGTATCAAAAAGAAAATTTTCCTGACAGAAAAAGTGAGTGCCATCCTTAAGCAAAATGTGCCACAAAAATATAAAGATCCTAGTAGCTCAACTATCACTTGTATAATTGGGAATCACCAAATTGAGAATGCACTTCTTGACTTGGGGGCGAGCATAAATCTGATTTCTTACTTGATCTACGAACAACTGGGTCTAGGTGAATTAAAACCCCACTTGGACCACATTACAACTCGCTGATTGCTCAGTTCGTGTACTAAGAGGGATGATTGAGGATGTATTGGTCGAAGTTGATAAATTCTACTATCCAGTAGATTTTATCGTCCTAGATACTCAGCCCATCGCAGATATGAGCACTCAAATCCCTATCATACTTGGTCGCCCGTTCCTTGCTACATCCAACACTATCATCAATCGTAGGAATGGATCCATAAATTTGTCCTTTGAAAATATGACGTTGGAGCTCAATATCTTTTTCAACATGAGTAGACAGGCAGAGGATAATGATAAGGCCCATGACATTAATATAATAAACTCTTTCGTGGAAGATAGAGCTTTGATGACCTTATCCTTTGACTCTCTAGAGACACGCTTAGCACACTCCCCCAATTTGGATGACGATAGGATTATGGAGATGGATGCCATGCTTGATACTGCACCGGTACTTGAAGTTAACTGGTGGAGGCCACAATTTGAGAAATTGTCTGAAACCGACGTAGTGCCTCTACCGTCTAACCTCAAAGCACCGAAGCTTCACCTAAAACCTTTGCCCGCTGATCTTAAATATGTCTACTTATGTCAAGATGAGACATACTCGGTGGTGATTTCTTCCCACCTTGAGTAAGAACAGGAGAGTATGCTTAACGCTACTCTCATTAAACATAAAGGATACCTTGGATGGTCGATTGCCGATCTTAAGGAATCAATCATTTGATTTGTACTCACCGCATTCATCTTGAGGATAATGCAAAAACCTCTTGACAACCGCAACATCGACTCAATTCAAATATGAAAGAAGTGGTTAAAGGAGAAGTACTTAAATTATTGGATGTGGGTATCATATACCTTATATCCGATAGTCAATGGGTGAGTCCAACTCAGGTGGTTCCTAAGAAATCCGGAATCACCATAGTAGTCAATGTCGACAATGAACTCGTGCCAACTAGAGTTACTACTGGTTGAAGAATGTGCATTGACTACAGAAAATTGAATACTATCACGAGGAAGGACCACTTTCCTTTACCCTTCATTGACCAAATCTTGGAAAGGTTAACTGGTCATTCTTATTACTGCTTCCTTGACGAGTATTTGGGCTATAATCAGATAGAGATAGCCTTTGAAGATTAAGGGAAGACAACGTTCACATGTCCCTATGGCACCTTCGCTTACCGAAAGATGCCATTTAGATTGTGTAATGCCCCTGCCACATTTTAGCAATGCATGTTGAGTATTTTTCTGACATGGTAGGGGAATATTTAGAGGTCTTCATGGATGACTTCTCTATTTTTGGTCCATACTTCAATGAGTGCTTGAAAAATCTTAAATGCGTGTTGAAGTTATGTGAAGAGAAGAATTTGGTTTTGAATTGGGAGAAATGCCATTTCATGGTTCCCAAGGGAATTGTTCTTGGACATATAATTTCGTCCAGGGGAATTGAGGTGGATAAGGCCAAAATGGATCTTATCTCTAACCTACATCTCCTAAAAGCATACGCAATGTGCGATCCTTCTTAGGACACGCCAGATTCTACAGACGATTCATAAAGGACTGTAGTCACCTCTCTCATCCTTT
The DNA here is from genome assembly GCA_021015155.1 of Magnolia officinalis. Classification (NCBI taxonomy): domain Eukaryota; kingdom Viridiplantae; phylum Streptophyta; class Magnoliopsida; order Magnoliales; family Magnoliaceae; genus Magnolia; species Magnolia officinalis. Next base: position 29,315,143 of record JAJHSJ010000008.1, read on the forward strand.
GTATAATCTACTTCAAAAGGATGTACCATATGAGTGGACTGACCAATATTAAAAAGCTTTTACTAAGCTCAAAGGAATGTTAACTACCGCACCTACCATGCAGCCACCCAACTAGAACATTCCTTTTGAAATTATGAGCGACGCGTCTGACTATGCTATTGGGGTGGTGTTAGGCCAGAGAAAATAAAAGAAGCCCTATGTTATTCACTATGTAAGTAAAACTCTAAATTCTACCCAAGTGAACTACTTTACTACAGAGAAGAAACTCTTAGCTGTAGTGTTTGCTTTAGACAAATTTAGGTTTTATTTGATCGGATCCAATATCGTCATTTACATTGATCAAACGGCGCTGAAATACCTTCTTTTTAAGAATGATGCTAAGCCCCTCTTGATAAGATGAATCCTCCTACTCCAGGAATTTGATTTAGAAATACAAGACAAAAAGGAGTAGAGAATGTAGTGATTGACCATCTCTCGAGGCTTGATCTCCCCGATTCCCTTGAGATGACACTCATAAAAGACATATTCCCTGATGAACAATTGTTCAAACTCTCCCAACTACCTTGGTTTGCTGACATTGCAAATTATCTTGTTACAAGTTTCATGCCGACACATTGGACTACGCAAGATAAGAAAAAAAATCTTCGCCGAGGTACGTAAGTTCTTCTGGGACGATCCATATCTGTTTAAATACTGCCTAGACCAAATTCTAAGGAGATGCATACTAGACAATGAACACCAAAGTGTCATCTCCTTTTGTCATTCTCAGGCCTGTGGTGGTCACTTTTCTGCTAAAAAGACCACGACCAAAATCCTATAATGTGGCTTCTACTGGCCCACCATGTTCAAAGATACTCATGAGTTTTGCAGAGCTTGTGAGCGTTGTCAGGAATTGAGAGCATTGTCCAGTTGAAATATGATGCCTCTAAATCTCGTCCTGATTATTGAATCATTTAATTGTTGGGGCATCGATTTCATGGGCCCATTCCCCCAATCCTTTGGGAATGTGTACATGTTGTTGGCAGTAGACTATGTCACTAAGTGGGTTGAAGTGATCCTGTGCCGGAACAATGACCATCTAACGGTCATTAGGTTCTTAAAAGAAAACATCCTTTCTCAGTTTTGAACGTCTCGAGCCATAATTAGTGATGAAGGTTCACACTTTTGTAATAGGCCATTCGAGAATTTAATGAAGAAATATGACATCTCTCATAAGGTGAGCACTCCATACCACCCGCAAACAAGTAGACAAACTGAGATTTCCAACAGGAAAATTAAACTAATTCTGGAGAAAACGGTTAACCCTGACCGTAAGGATTGGTCAATCTGTTTGACCGATGTTTTATGGGCATACCGTACAGCTTTTAAGACCCCCATTGGAATGTCTCCCTTTAGTCTTGTCTATGAGAAGGCTTGCTAGTTGCCTGTGGAACTGGAACGTAGAGCCTACTAGGCTATCAAAAATTTGAACTTTAACTTAGACAATGCTGGCTTGTTACACAAACTTCAGTTGAATGAACTTGAGGAAATTTAGAATGACGCCTACGAGAACTCGAGAATTTACAAGGATAGGATGAAGGTGTTCCATGACAGGAACATCCTTCGAAAATCATTCTTAATCGGTCAAAAAGTTCTTTTGTATAATTCTCGGTTACATCTTTTTTCAGGTAAACGCCGATCTCATTGGACCGATCCTTTCATTGTTACTAATGTTTATCCTCATGGGGTCGTTGAGATTAAGAATCTGAACAATGACAATATTTTTAAAGTAAATGGACATCGTTTAAAACCATTTATTAAGAAATTTGATTCAGAGGACATGTCCATACCTCTGATTGATCCTGTTTACTAGGATTAACCTCCTAGTTTGATGGAGGTGTAGTTAGGTTTATTACTTTCATACTATTTAGGACTAGAATAGTTTGCTTTCAATTGTTTAGTAGTTGTACTAACCCATCTTCACATTGAGAACTTTGAAAGAGCTGCAATTCGTCTTCTTTAGGTACTACCTTTTCATCACTTATCCATTATCTTCATTGTCTCATTTGAATTACATACTTATATCTTTTACATTGAGGACAATGTAAATTTTAGGTTGGGGGGTGTGGATTAGGTAAACTAATCAGTATTTTCTTAATCGTTGAGCAAAAATTTTGAAAATTTTCAATTTCTCAAACCAAAAACCTATTTGGAAGGCGATAGTTTGTGCACTTAAGAATGTTTTGAGTATGATAAGATTCAGATTGAACTTTGAATTATTGGAGTTTGATCAACCAAGTATATTATCACCTAAGTTCTTGCACTCAATTGATTAAGAAGAAGTTTGAATATCATGTTGATCTAAGTTACAAGACACATTCAATTTGCTTTCTGTGAATTATGCTAGAATTTCTAATGGTCAGTATGTGAATCATTGATTGATGTTGAGAATTCAGTCTGGAGAATTTTATCCACTTAAAAAGATGAAAAGAACCAGTTAAAAAACAGTGAGATTGATAAAAAGGTTATGTATGATGAAAAGACTGAAAAAAGTTTGAAAGAGAATGAAAAATCCTGAAAAGAATCTGAAAAGAATGAATAATTAAAAAATTGACCGTCGATATAAAATCAAAAGCTGGAAAAACAAGGAGAAGGGGATGAGTTCAGAATCGGTACTTGAGTTTTTATTAATCTTGATATGTGAACATGGCTAACATTATGAAATGATAGTATTCACATTGGAAGTAATTTTGATTTTCACTTAGCACATTGAAAAATATGATGTAAGAATTTATGCTATGAAGAAATTGACAAGGAACCTATTTGATTGACTGCTTGAGTGATTTGGCTCTAGGTTTTCAAAATCCCACTTTCTTGCCTTAATTCTACTCATTCATACTTGATTGCACAAAAGATAGTTTTCCAAAAAGGGTTTGAACATTGAGAATTGAGGTTCACTTCACGCATGTTTTGCTCAGGACTTGCAAAATGCTAGTTGGGGAGTATGTTGAGTGTCAAATATTGCATATTCTCCCCTATTTATGTCTTGGTTTTATGAACATGATAATGCTTAATGGTATATTTTATACATGTTTGTGTTGCAAGGTGAATCTACGAGCTTGAATTGAAAAGAATGCTAAAAGCATGGATTTGATACTAAAGAATCACCAAGGCAAAGGAGAGATCTTAGGAGACCAAGAATGAAGAGTTTACATGCCAAAGATATAAGGAAACCAATTACGAAAGCTGAAGAAAGGACTCGAAAGATCACAAAACCTGTAACAAAAAACAGACAAGTTTAGTCTGATCGAAATCGCATAAAACAGTCCAGCAGCCAACGATGAAATTTAAAAGCTAATTCGGTTCGACTGATAGACAATTCGGTCCGACTGAAAAGAGGATTCAGCACGACCGAAAGTGCATAAAAATCTCTAGTGAAGAACGATGAATTCTGGAGTTAATTCGGTTTGACTGAAGATTAATTTGGTCTGACCGATAACTTAAGTTCGGTCCAAACAAACACAGCTCGGTCCGACCGAAATCGGGCAAATGCTGAAATAGAATCCTTTCCAAGTTCGGATTCGACTTCAGATTCGACTTCGGATTTGACTTTGATCCGACCGATACGTAATGCTACTACGTAAATTGAGATGCTTTCGCGATCGGATTGCAGAAATTCGAAGTTGGTGTGTAAGGTGGAGCTTCACAACTATAAATAGGAGTCCCTAGGACGTTCCTAAGTATCTTTTAGGGTTTGAGGAGTGGAGCAAAAGGGTGGAGAACCATCACCAAGATTTTTTCTTCTTCTTCCTTAGTTGTTTTCATGTTTCGTTTAAGGGATTTTAGTTTAATCATGTCTATGGTTAACTAAACCTCTTAGCTAGGGCTAAGAGGTGAAGCTTGTAGCGTGATTAAGATGTTTATCTTGCTATGATTCTCGTTTATATTGAACTTCATTGATTTCTAGTTGATTATTAAGGAATATTTTCAGTTTTCTATGGTTTGTTGTGACTCAAATTATAATAGACACTGCGCTAGCTTTGGATATCTTCTTTTCCTATTTGAGATTGTGGGATTGGTAAATCTTGTTTTTCACCATCATCTCCTGGGCATGGTAGGGTGATGGAATCCCTTCCAAATCTTCACAATCCTCCTCCATCGAGACTAGATCAATGAAAACTTCAGAGATTTGATCATCTCTTCTTCCAATTGGATAAGATAGGACTCTGATTCCAATTGTATCTCTTGAATCAAGTAAGGTAGCATCTTGATTGCTACAAGTGGATGCTTGGCACACTAGTTCCCACCTTTAAATTCACAAGTTCAATTACATTATTCACATTTACTCTCTCTATTATTCTAGATTTAGATATAGATCTTATTCTTCTTCTAATTCTAGTTATTTTCAGAAACGTACAAGATTAGTCCCTGTGTATTTGACCTCGGTCTCACTGAGATTATTACTACATCGCGACCCTACACTTGGGGTTGTGAACACCAATGACATACCAAAACAACAAAATAAAAATTACATGTCAAAAATAAAAATTTACAACTCTAGAATACTAAGACATGTAATGTAGCGATGTTCCTCTTGAATTGCTTCCTCGATCAAACCTGCAACTCAACAAACAAACCTTACACAAGAGAATGTATTGTTTTGATGGGATTTGATCTTTCTCCCCTTTTTGTTAGTATTTGACAAAAGGTTAGTCCAAAATAGATATACTAATAAAATCATATATGAACCAACTCTACAAGTCAAAGATTTGCAAATATAAGACCTATACTAACAAGGGATAGGGATGCATAACTTGAAATACATGGAGCATGCTAAACATGGTCATTCAAGAGATGTACCTATGAAAACAAGAATGACCAAAGATAATGTAAACTCTAAGCATGTGATATGCAATTTAGCAAATTTAAAGTTTAGATTACTAAGTAAAAATGAGGCTAAATCCTCAGATTTTACAATAAGCACAAAAATGTGGGTAGAATCCTTTGATTTACCTATATGTTTAATTATGAGGCTGAAATCTTCAAACTTAGCAATAGGGCACATGTAAGAGGTTTGGTCCTCTGATTTACCAATTCAGCTCAAATAGACCTCTAAGGTCACCTCCTTGTGGAGTTATGGTCTCCCAAATTTCTAGTGAGGGATGGTGTGATGTGAGTCGACTCTCCCAAATTCCTAGTGAGGGATGGTGTGATGTGAGTCGACAGAATGCACATGTGGCTCTTATCATCAACACTAGAGGAGTCATCTGAAGTGGATTTGGATTCCTTCGTATCATCTCATGTTGCCGCCATTACCTTGCCTTTCACTACCAAAAAAAGGGGCAAAGGATTCAGACCATGTTTGTTTTTTGCTACGGATATAAACCTTAGCTACATTTGCTACGGTTTTAATCCATAGCTGAAACTCCAGAATCCGTAGCTAAAGGTTCAATTTTTAAGGGTGGACGTTCAATTGCTACTGTTTTCCTTTGGTGTTGTTCAACTGAGATTTATTTCGAGATGATTTTTTGATATCAAATCTTAAAAGATTGTTTACAGGTGAATTTACGGTTTTGATTAAACAAAAACATCATGGTGGGGCCCATAGAGCCCTACCAGATCCAAAACTCAAGCTACTGTTTTCATTTGTACGGTTAAAAAGTGTTAGTTTTGTATTTTATGTTAAACAGTGGTGACTCATTCATAGAAAATGTGGGTTTGATATATGGCTATCTAGACCATCCAAATAATGGGTCTTGTTTAGATGGTTTATATTTATAATTATGTTATGTAATATTATCTTAACAATCAACTAAATGGACCATATATTGTATGGCTATGAATACAGTTTGTTTTATAAATGATGGAAAACTCACATTTTCCAGATTTGGATTCTTATCCCAATTCAGAAGAGGAAAATTCATTTTCCCTCTTTCAACCGCCCATTTTTTTCGGCTCCCTTCCCTCTTTCAAGCGCCATCTTCATCGCCAATCTATCGCCTTTTAAGGTGATGATTTGGAAGATGGAATGCTTCCCCGCCCTACAGATGCACGCCGACTGGGTGAGGGATGTGGCGTGGGCCCCGAATCTAGGGCTCCCCAAATTGACGATCGCGAGTGCTTCTCAGGACGGGACGATTGTCATATGGACGGTGGTGAAGGAAGGGGGTCAGTGGGAGGGGAAGGTCTTGAACAATTTCAAGACGCTAGTGTGGAGGGTGTCATGGTCACTGATTGAGAATATATTGGCAGTGGCAGACGGGAACAACAATGTAACGTTGTGGAAGGAGGCAGTAGATGGAGAGTGGCAGCAGGTGACGACAGTCGAACCCTAGATCCAAGTTCTTGGGTCTCTCTCTCTATTGCTATCTTCGTGTTTTGTGGTTGTGACTGCAATTTTTTTTCCTAGTGAATTTCTCAGTGTGTTTCTCCATGATTTGGTTTGGATAAATTTGGTTAATATTTGTTAGGTGCGGCCCTTACCATGGGGCCACCTCGATGTATTTATTTTATCTATTTTTCCAGATCATTTTAAGGTATGCAGATCCAATTCTCAGGTGGACAATAGCATGGGAAAAGGTGATGATTGACCATTAATCGGCCACAAAAGTTTTGAATCAAGCTGATTTTTTGTTTTATTTTTTTGTTTATTTATACCATCCATGGAGCTTTGTTTGACCTTATCAACATGTTGAATGGCAAATAAAAATTACAGAAACATTACAGTGGGTCGTAGGAAGTTTTTAATGGTAGGGTGTTCAATCACCACTGTTTCCGATTATATGGTCCACCTGAGATTTGGATCTTCGTTTTTTGGGCTCATGCCATAAAATGATATGGAGAAACAGATGGACGGTGTAGATATAAAACATATACATCAAGGTGGGCCCCACTGTCTTGGGTGAGGCCCGGTCGCACTTAATCGGCTTAGCCCTCTTGGGTTTTATTTTATTTATTTATTTATTTCTGACGTGGTCCTTATATCATTGGTCCGTTGGATTAACAGTTTGGTTATTATCGTGGGACCCACTTGTTAGTGCTCAGGGCCTTGGATGCTACCCATGTCCTGGTTGAGGATCATACCCAAGTTGGGAAGACTGGTGTAGTTGAATGCCTGTCCCATTGTGGATGGAATGCCTGTCCCATTGTGGATGGTCCATTGGTGGTAGGGAGGCTGATTCAATGGTTAAGATTGTCTAATCTGAGATTATCGGAGTTCTGGAAGATCCTGACGGTGGAACTGTTTATAGTAGTACTTTTTAATCTTCTTTAGACTGTTTTAATTTCATGCACAGATTGAGAGCCTCATGGGATTCTAAATGTTTGATGTGAGTGAGGCCTGATGTGTGGGGCCCCTGTTTATGTACATTGCTACCCAACCGGACCAATCTAACTGAGAGCCTCATGGGATTCTAAATGTTTTTTCTCAAACCATTTGGATGGGCTAATAATCGAAGTGTTATAATCATCTAATCACGCGCCTATTCTGGATTCCTTTAGATCAAGGGTTGGGATTCCTAAATCAGGGCTCCTACGTGTACAAACTTACATATCACCACACGGTTCCTCACACCCACACCATATTTTTGTGATGGGATGCCAAACGGTCAGCCCATCTCCTTCCTTGATACTTCACTTGAATTAACAAATAACAATCTTGTGAGTTTATATACATTGAGAAAGCATTGGCAATTTAAACTGACTCTATCTTACCTTACTAGTACAAAGTACAAGGAATCAAGGTGCTTTGAAAGAGGTTTTGGTTAATGGCATGAGAACTATTTTTTTTCCAGCCAGAACAAATCATAAAAACACATCTATTTTTGTTTCATTTTGTTGTAATTCCAGGTGTAGCATTGAAAGAGGTTTCTTTTACATCTTTTTCTTTTAAAAAAATGTTGTTACTTTAGCTAATGGCATAAAACTAATTCTTTTATTTCAGCCAGATGGAAAAAATGTTGTTTCATCTGCACTTTTCTTTTTTCTTTTGGAATCTCTACGAATGTCAATCCGAGTTCATACTTCTATGCAAGTTTGATTTACCATTCCTTTTTTGGTTGAAACTAATGGACAGCCTTGATGCTATGGAAAAGCAGGTCTTTGAAACCAAGTTTGCCAAAATTGGAAAGAGATTTGATAATTTCACACGCGTGTGAGCCCTGCCATCCACGTGCATTCCAAGTTTGGACAATTTAACTTAATTACTTGCATTCCAGGTATGTAATTTTTTTAGTAATTTTTAAGTGCCCGCCTTTCATCCATCAACTTTGCCGGATTACTAACTTTTTTTTTTCTCTTGTTTAAATGTACAAATAAAAGATAGTCCACTGCTAAATACACCCAAAGCACAAACTGAATGGTTAAGCTATGTTTTTTCAGTGACAAAAAGAAATGTAAAGTGGACCCACATGTCAATGCATATGTCTTATGGGCCACAGATTTTGGCGACGTTGTTATATTAAACGTAAGGCATGTTTGGATGCAAGGCATGCTTAGTTGAATTGAACTAAAGGAAACAAAGAAAAATGGAAAAAAAAAAAAAAACGATCTTGAATCAGGTATCATTATTGAATGAGGTTGGCATTGCATATCATGTATTTTAATTCAGACTCAAAATCATTTGAATTTGCAGTTTCGGTCTCTTGTTTTTTTTTTTTTTTTTTTTTTCAATTCCTCTCTGTTGAGCTTTAATTCCTGTGATTCAATTCAAATATCATTCTACATACTATTCAAATTCAAATTCAATTATCAATCAGAGCAAACTTGGATGTGTGGGATTAATATGATAAATTAGGCTATTTTTTCCTTTCAAAGAGAAGATGATGGAAGGAGAAGCAAGAACTGTTGATTGTTTAAGGGGAAGAGTGCTCGCAGAGAGAGTGACGTCAAAGGCTGCAAAAGAAGATGCATAAATCATGGGTAAAATGTCTTTTTCCTTTCTTCTTCTTCATTTCCTTTTGCTACTGGCTTTTTTTTTTTTTTTTGAAAGACTACTGTCATTTTTGTTATATTCTTCTTCATTTTCATAGTTTTGGTTTCAAACATGTAGTTTTGAAACTTTGCAACAATCACATTTTTCTTTAACTGCATTTTTCAGATTCAAGCATATGTTGTTGTCACACATGCAGAATAATTCTTCTATGTTTGAGTTTTTCATTCTTAAAAAAATTAAATAAAAAAAAACATGAGATTATGTGGTGGCTGAACATCAAGATTTACTAAATGTTTCAAAGTGCTCCTTCTTATAGTATGGAGTCCCAAAAAAATCTCTCAGATTGAATGATTCAATCTTTTGATTATACAAAGGTTATGGAAAGCATCCATTTTCAAAGCAAAAGAGCCGAATTTCGAAGTGTTAAGATAATCCAACTAAGAGATTTTTATTGTTTTCTATCCATGATACAAAACAAGACTCATTGTCTAGATGGTTAGGATCACTGGGAGACAACCCAGTTTCAAGGACTAAAGCCTCAACCTTGCAGGATATTGGAATTGTTGACTCAACCTTGCACGATATTGAGAAGTACAGATTGGGGAACCCTAAATCATTCCATTACCTCAACCAGCGAGCAAGAACAGGTCAGCCTTCCCCTGTCAATCTGATGCTATGTTGGGTCCACCTATGGGTAGAAATTATTTCTTATATTTGTTACTCAATCAGATTTCTGATAGTTATGTTTTTCAGGAGATAGACTCATCTGTCATTAAGGATGAAAAGTCTAGATTTCATCTTAAAATGACAACTGAACTTCTCTTATTTTCCTTTTTCCTTAGGCTGAAACAGGCCTCAACCTTAGGCTGAAAGTAGGCCTTCTTCAGGCCACACAAGGGAGCTGAAATAGGCCTAAACCTTAGGCTGAAACTAGGCTGAAACCAGGCCACACAAGGGAGCTGAAATACATCCTTCAGCCAGCCCCAAATCAGATGGTGTTGTTGGCTGTCGAGGTGGTCCACACACACAAAGACCAATCCACTCATCAGGTGGTCCACATATACTTTCAACCAGATTGACATTTGTGCACTGGTTGGATGGTAACTTATTGTACAACTAGCTATGAGTGAGACCTCAACAACCAAATGCTTTTCTACTACAAACATCGAACATCAGTTAGTCAAATAAGTCTGATTGGGTTGATAAAAATTTCAAGCTTCTGGAGCAGAACTGCAACTTGTGTTTCATGCTATTGAAGGTGTGTAGACTTGAATTTGATGTTAAAATCGACAAAAACAACACCTTTTTTGTATTAAAAATACATATCGTATCTAAGATCTTGCATGCTAAGGAATTTGATGTTTTTGAATATTTGGTTTTGTAAGGATATGGTCTGTTCTAAGATCTTGCATGCTAAGGAATTACAATTTAAAACAATGGCCTGCCGCTTCTGATACAGTCATCCATTGGTCATGTCATTAATGCACTTGTTGAGCATTCTGGTAACATTCTATACACGTGTGAATCAGTGGCTGTTGTGTTTTTATGTTTGTTTTTATTCTTAAATAAATTAAACCTGGATGTGCAAGATTGTGGGTGTGAGGATTTCACATATGGCATTGGCATTTTGAAACTCGGTTGTTTGCATTGCCTGCCAAATAAATCATACACACTGTAACATCCCCCAATCTACTTGTGTGTTCAATACTTCTCATCTTTTGTTATGCATTTTTTCTCTATGTTTAGATTCAGGTTTCTCTTTCAACTGATAACAAAATATGATTCGCTTATCAACTCTATATAACTTAAGGTTCAAAAAGATCATTACTGTTAGCATTACAAGTATGTTTACAACTTCAATTTCTTTCTGGACTATAATTTTGTTCAAGATGTGTGTGGATTGGTCTTTATTGCCTTTCCTATTGCAGGTTAGTTCCATAAAGAAGGAATATGATCAAGCCCAATCTGATCTCAATTTGAGTCATTCAAAGATGAAAGAATGTGATGCTGAGATCAATGCCATTGTTAAGGAGCAACAGAAGCTTCAACATAAAATTAGTGATGCAAATGTTGAGAGGAAAAAAATTGGAAAATGAGGTACTTGCAGTGGTTATTCTGTTCCTATTTTATTTAACTTGCTTGATCTATGAAATTGTGTATGTGTTCTTGATATAAACCCACTCTTTCCCATTCACACAGATTAAGTGAATGGAGATGGAACAGAAAGATTGCTTCCTGAAGGTAGATAAACTACTAGAAAGGCATAGTTGGATTGCAGCTAAGAAACAATTATTTCGAAAAAGTGGGACAGATTATGACTTCTCATCTCGTGATCCTCGAAAATCAAGGGAGGAGCTTGAGAAACTTCAAGTTGAACAATCTGGGTGTGTGATTAGATTACTTGTTGTGTTGTTTCCTGTGCTTCTTTGTTTTCTTTTCCATGACAATGAAATAGTATGATTCAACACTTAATTGATGTTTGGTTTTGCAATTTTTTTGAAAGAAGAAGGTTAATGGACATGCATCTCAGTTAAGATGATTGATTGCTTTAAGCCTTGAGAAGAGGGTCAACAAAAAAGTTATGGCAGTTTGAGAAAGCTGAAGATGAATACAATGACTTATTATCCAAGAAAAACATCATTGAGGTATATTGCTGTATTTCTCAGCCTGTAAAGGATCTCATCTTTTTTTTTTAAAAAAAAAATTGAATTTGTTTATATGTCTGAAGTTGTTTGTTTACTGTATTCTTCTCTTGCTTAGAATGATAAGTCAAAAATCAAGAAGGTGATTGAAGAGCTTGATGAAAAGAAGAAGGAAACACTAAAAGTTACTTGGGTTAAAGTGAACAAGTGAGTCAACACTTCTCTGCTCTCATGTTCCAGTTCATATTTTGTGCTTTCTAGTTGAAAATCAAGAATGCCATTTACTTTTGTTGGTATATTTCAGCGAAAGATATTTCCTTTCCAGATTATGTTAGTGTGCGTAATGTCAGCTTTTCAGATGGCTGAAACTATGGTCCGAATTATAGTATCCGGCTTCCTTGGATCCCTAGATCAAATGAATTTGGTGGATCCTGGGGACAGGTTGTGTTTATGTATTTACTCGAAATTAATGGAGCATACCCGGATGTGCGTCGGAGCTATCCGGATGAGTGGGGGTCCCTGGAAGGTGGGAACCTCTGTTATGACCATGATGAAGCTGTACATTTCCTATGGACAACATTGGAGGGGCCTGGCCATTCGGACAGGCCGTGTTTAAATATTTGCTCGAAATTAATGGAGCAGACCCGGATGTGCGTCGGAGCTATCCGGATAAGCGGGGGTCCCTGGTAGGTGGGAACCGCTGTTATGACCATGATGAAGTTGTCCATTTCCTATGGACAACATTGGAGGGGCCTGGCCATTTGGACAGGATGTGTTTATATCTGTATTTGTAGGGACCACACCCTTAACCTAAAACCCAAACGTAAACCTGATCACGAACCTGAACCCGATTTCCTATACCTAAACCTTAATGTATTCTCAAATTCCTAAACTTAAACCTACACCTAATCCTAATCTCAACTCCCTAACCTAAACCTAAACCTAAACTTGAAAACCCAAACCTAAACCCAATCCCAAACCCGAACCCGATTTCCTAAACCTAAACTTATAACCTCAACCTAAACCTATTCTCAAATCCCAAAACCTATAACTTAAACCTAAACCTTAACCTAAACCTAAACCTGTAACCTTAACCTAAACGTAAAACCTAAACCCGTTCTCGAACCCGAATTTGAATCCCTAAATCCTTAGCCTAAACCTGTAACCCAAACGTAAACCCAATCTTGAACCCGAACCTGATTTCCTATACCTAAACCTTAACGTATTCTCAAATCCCTAAACTTAAACCAACACCTAATCCTAATCTCAACTCCCTAACCTACCCTCAAAACCTAAGCTTGAAAACCCAAACCCAAACCTAAACCCGATCCCAAACTCGAATCCGATTTCCTAAACCTTAACCTAAACCTATTCTCAAATCCCAAAACCTATAACCTAAACCTAAACCTAAACCTAAACCATAACCTATAACCTATAACCTAACCTTAACCTATAACCTAAACCTATAAACTAAAACCTAAACCTAAACCAAAACCTAAAACCTAAATGTATTCTCAAATCCCTAAACCTAAACCTACACCTAATCCTAATCTCAACTCCCTAACCTAAACCGAAACCTACACTTGAAAACCCAAACCTAAACCCGATCCCGAACCCGAACCCAATTTCCTAAACCTAAACCTTAACCTATTCTCAATTCCTTAAAGCTATAACATATAACATATAACATATAACCTAAACCTAGACCTTAACTTAAACCTATAACCTAAACCTAAACCTTAACCTAAACCTAAACCTATAACCTTAACCTAAACCAAAACCTATAAACTAAACCTTAACCCATAACCTATAACCTATAGCCTAAACTTATAACCGATAACCTAACCTTAACCTAAACCTAAAACCTAAACCTAAACTTATAACCTAAAACCTAAAACTTAAACCTAAACCTAAAACCTAAATGTATTCTCAAATCCCTAAACCTAAACCTACACCTAATACTAATCTCAACTCCCTAACCTAAACCTAAACTTGAAAGCCCAAACCTAAACCCGATCCTGATTTCCTAAACCTAAACCTTAACCTATTATCAATTCCCTAAAGCTATAACCTATAGCCTACACCTAAAACTAACCTAAACCTATAACCTTAACCTAAACCTATAACCTAAACCTAAACCTAAAACCTAAATGTATTATCAAATCCTTAAACCTAAACCTACACCTAATCCTAATCTCAACTCCCTAACCTAAACCTAAACTTGAAAACCCAAACTAAACCCGATCTCAAACCCGAACCCGATTTCCTATACCTAAACCTTGTAAGTGCTATGATTTGATTCCTCTTTGATTGTCAAATTTTGTGTGTCAAAACTTCTCCCTTTGTCATATGTTTATATCTTGATAAATTTGTTCGAGACACTTCGTCAACACTTGAAGACCAGCTCAAAGAATTCTTCAAGCTTCATGATAGTTCAAGCTTAAGAGAGAGCTCAAGGTCAAGACTCAAGTTCAAGTGCAAATTTAAGATTCAAATCTAAATCCAAGACTCAAGTACAACTCAAAGTTACAATGAAGCTTCTGAAGTAATCAAGCTACATCGAGAAGAAATCAAGCTTCATAAAGATCAAAGTCTAAGCAAATGAAGTATTCAATGTCCATACTTCATGTTCCAGGTTTGATAGACCATTAGATTGACCTTAGGGTAGGTCACTTTGGATACATAATCCAAATGAATATTATTACATAATTTTGGTCTACTTTAAGACCAGTCTTAGACCCTGTTCGACTAGTCCTATCACTGTCTCGACCAATCTAAGAAGTTTCAAGACCAGTCCTAGAATTGTTGCAATTTATCAGATTTTCTGGTTCGGCTACAACCAGTCCTGAAGTCTGCTCGACCGGTCGTGGGATGATCTCGACTCGACCTTCGACCAGTCGTAAGGCTACGACTCAAACTCTAGCGACTAAATCAAGTGTCGCACGACCAGTCGTAGAGGAGTCTCGACCGGTTGTGGACTGCCTTCGACCAGTCGTGGACTACCTACGACCGGTCGTACAACGATCTGATGCGATCGCGCTAAAAAATTCAAAAATCAGTTTATTCCAAGGCCAGTCGTGGTGACCCCAGGACCAGTCGAAGATAAACTTCTTCTGCTATAAATAGCACACGAATTTCAGAGTTTTTCATTGAATATTAAGTAAATTCAAGACTCCACTCTGAGATAAGTTTGTGTTTATTTTTAAGCTATTTTGTGCATAATTTCTTTCTCTTTTGATAGCTTGTTTAATTTAATTTTATGTCTATATTCCAATCTGATTTTAAAAGAGGAATTGACTTATTCCTTCTTCTTGAAATCAAAATCAAATATAGCTATGCCCAACTGGTTTAAATCTAAAATCAATTAGAACTTAGAACCTTATTAAAGTGAGTAGTGGACATTAAACTTCTATATTCGAACGTCTACTACAATTGGTTCTTCCGGGCAACTACAAGAGGAGAAATTCAGGTATTTTACAATTCTGTAAATTCCATTCCATTTTGATTTTTGTTTGGGATTCGCCAGAAAAATCTCAATTTGTGTGGTTATCTGAGGAGAGCCAGAAAACTCAAAAGTGTGGGTTTTTGAATTGTGTAAGCCCAAGTTAAGAAGACACAATTGTAAAGGTTTTTGCTGAACCTATGAAAACCTATTTGATAGTGAATGCTAATATCCCCTGTGTGAGGATATTAGGAGTGGAGTAACATTCTGTGTGGCTGTTGAAGAACAATGGTGTACACACAGGTGAACCACTATAACTCTTTGTCTTGTGGATTGAATGCTTGCTTAATTTCCATATTTTTATCATTTATTTGTGTGGAAGGTACATGTGGAAGTGAATGTGTTGTAACAATTTACATTTCAAGCAAGTGTGGGGATTGTTGTAATAAATTAGATCTATATTTCTGCACTTAATTTCAATTCTCTGCTATTCATTTATTTCTATTAAAATTGAGTTCTTGATTCAAAAGAAGTTCTAGAAATAAGGTTGTCCTACCATAAGCCCTTGTTTATTATGGTGTAAGGTTGTCCTTAGAACTGAATTTGTATCAATCTCTCAATACTTATTTATTAAGGTGATTTGATTTTAGCATTGTGAATTGATTTATAATTGTAAGGCTATTGATTTATTTTATTTCGCTGATTTTAATTTAATTTGGCATAGTCCTATTCACCCCCCCCCCCCCCTCCCCCCTCTAGGACATATAACTTGGCCTTTTCAAGTGGTATCAGAGCCTAATAGCTCGTTCTTATTGATTTTTAGATTTATTTCCTGAGCTAACGATCTAAGCTATATTAATAAGATGTCAAATTTTGATAGCCTATCAGTCACTAGGCCTCCACCTTTTGATGGCTCCAACTATGCCTATTGGAAAGCCAGAATGAGGATCTTCCTCAAATCAATGGATGAGAGTGTGTGGTGAGCCACAATGACTGGATGGAACTCTCCTACTAGTGAAGTAACTAAATCTGACGGTTCAAAAACTATGTCTGTACCTGCTTACTATTTATGGACCAACCTTCAGAAAAGTGAGTATAGTGCCAATGCTAAAGCACTAAATGCAATCACTTGCACACTATCACCGGATGAGTTCAAAAGAATTATATCCTGTGATACTGCAAAACAAGCCTGGGATATACTAGAAATGACACACGAGGGTACATCAATTGTCAAAAAGTCTAAAGTCCAACTCCTCACAACCAAATTTGAAGAAATTCATATGGAGGAAAATGAAATGTTTATGGACTTTTACACTAGACTAAATGACATTGTAAACTCTATGTGGGGTCTTGGCGATAAAATTCCAGAAAGTAAAGTGTGTGCAAAGATACTACGCTCACTTCCTGAACGGTTCAATTCTAAAGTAACCGCGATCCAGGAACTTTGTGATATGGATAATATGAGGGTAGAAGAACTAGTTGGTTCTTTACAAACCAATGAATTAAATTTTAAAGATCCTAAAGATAAATCTATAGCTTTGAAATCTTCTAAAGGTATTTCTCAAGAAAACTCAGATTTAGAAAATTCTGAAGATGATATGGCACTTTTGGCGAAAAGTTTTACAAAATTTTCAAAAGTAAGAAGAGAGTCGACTTTCAAAAGGGAAATGAAAAGAAACGACCTAAATCTAAGTCCAAACTTGGAAGTCTTTGAAAGACAGTCAATGTTACAACTGCCAAGAGTATGGGCATTTAGCAAACAAATGTCCTAAAAAGGACGACTCAGAAGGAAGGGTATGTTGGCTACTTGGGATGAATCGTCTGATTCTGAAGCATCTTCTGAATTAGAAAATTCTAAAACTGAGTCGGGCAGTGAAGTTAAAGCCCTTATGACTCTAGCCAAGTTTACTTTTTCTGATCACGATGATTCAACAAGTGAAGAAAATTTAAATAGTGATTATGAAAATGAAGAAGATCTTCAAGATGCTTATAATGCCTTATATAAGGAAAGTTGTAAAATTGCTGTCAAACTTAAGCTTCAAAAAGAAAAGTTTTCTAAACTCAAAGAATGTTTTGAAACTCTTATTTTAGAAAAATCGCATATCTCAGATTGTTTTGAAAAATCAAAATGTGATTTGGAATTCAAAACCTCCTTGATTAATGATTTGAAATCTGAAAATGAGAAACTTAAAAATGAAGTATCTTCTCTTCTGAGTTTGAAGGATACATGGAGATATGCCCAGGGTGATCCAAAGTTAGAAAAATATTATCCGGATCAAGAAAATGTGGCGATAGATCCGGGTTGGGCTATGAGAAAAATACATCTCCTAATCAGAAGCATACTTCTCCCAACTTTGTGAAAAGAGAAACTTCTAACTCAAAAAGAAAAGGTACTAGTCAAGTTTTTTCTAAAAATACAAAAACTTTTCATAAACCTAAAAGCTGCTATATGAATTTTAAAAATCAGAACAGAAATCCTCTTGCTGAAAAAATAATTGATTTACTTAAGGAGCTCTTAAAATCTAACTTAGTAGGTCATTCTTACAACATCAGACAAAAGAAGACCAACCATGTTCCTAAACCCAAAACAGTTTTGAAATGGGTTCCTAAAGTTACCTGCTTGGTTGCCCACACTGCATTCAAAGCAACAAGTCATTCAAAATGGTACCTAGACAGTGGATGTTCCAAGCACATGATAGGTGACAAGGCTTTATTCACCGATCTAAAAGATATGACTGATGGATAGTCACATTGGTGAGGGGAGCAACTGCAAGATTATTGGCCAAGGTACGGTTAACTTTATAAATCTTCCCTTATTTAAGAATGTTTTATATGTTGAGGGATTAAAACATAACCTGTTAAGCATATCTCAAATATGTGATAACAACCATAGTGTTAAATTTTCTAATCAAAGTTGTGAAATTATAGATAAAAAGGGTTCTGTAATATTAACTGGTCACAGAACTTTTGAAAACTGCTATATTGTATGCAATGGAGGCTCATTTAATCAAACGTGTTACATGGTCCATATTGATGAGACAGAATTATGGCATAAACGCCTTGGACATGTACACTACCGAAATTTGTACAGATTAAGCAAAGGTGAACTAATTAGAGGTCTACCTAAAGTGCAAAAAGTAGACAAGATTTGTGGTGAATGCCAGTATGGTAAACAAACTAGGAGCTCTCACAAAAAGGTGAACTCCAATACCACCACAAGACCACTCGAGCTTCTTCACATGGATCTATAGGACCAACGAGAACGGAAAGTCGAGGTGACAAAAAAATACATCTGGTTATCGTAGATGATATACAAGATACAATTGGGTTTCATTCTTGAGGGACAAATCAGAAACCCTTGATGAAGTGAAAAAGATTATAAAACGGATCCAAACTGAAAAATGTTCTCAAGTTAGTAAGATCCGTAGTGATCATGGATCAGAGTTTGAAAATAGCGGTTTTGAGAAACTCTGTGGTGATCAGGGAATATCACATGAATTCTCTGCACCCAAAACTCCACAACAAAATGGTATTGTGGAAAGAAAAAATAGAGTGCTTCAAGAAATGGGAAATGTTATGTTAAATAGCATGAAGCTCCTAGAAATTTATGGGCTAAAGCAGTGAATACCACCTGCTACATTATCAACCGTATTTATATCTGTAAATCTAATAATAAAACGGCTTATGATATGTGGTTTGAGAAAAAGCCTACTGTCAAATTTTTAAAATTTTTGGCAGCAAGTGTTATATTTTACGTGACCGTGAAAATCTGGGAAAGTTCGACACTAAAAGTAATGAAGGGATCTTTTAGGATACTCTTTAAACAGTCGTGC
>JAJHSJ010000008.1:29334070-29391710 GCA_021015155.1 Magnolia officinalis
GTAGTGAGGTCTCCTACACTCGTTTGACTGTGCGGATCTGTAAAGCGGTGGTCATCCTGCAGTGTACTAGACCCCGGTAGATTCCTTATGAAGGAACTGTACTGATATGTGGATTAGATATGGACTGGCATCACTTCGTATTGCATTTGCATCGGTTGTATAAGCTTACATTACATCGCCTTGGCATGGTGCCCAGTACTTATTGCATTATTTAGCCTTGGTATGGCTTCCTGCATTTATTGTACTACCTTGGTATAGCTTCTTACATTCATGACAGCCTTGGTAAGGTTGGTGGTGTTGGCTTTGATCATGTTTCCTTTCTGTATCCCCTATTATTCTCCTACACACCATTGTCACACACTTTCACCACCCTCTAAGCTTTTTATAAACTTATGCACGATTGATGTGTGAAGGAGATCCTAGGTTGGCATTTTCGTAGCAGAGCTTGGATAGGTGTGCGAGCCGAGGACCCAGTGTTGCAGATCCTCTTCCTTCTTTATTTTGTTATTATATGTATTTCCTTCAAGTATTGTATCATGTTATAAAGCTTAAATTATAGTGGATTTGTAATGTGTCATTTTGTTATTTCTGAAATTTACTTGTTGTGATCTTGGGTATACTCGTATTGGAATGGATATATGATTATGAAAAATTCTCCTTTTAGGATCCTAGGATCGGAACCTGCCTCAGGAGCTGAGATCGGGGTAATATAGAGGCTATTGGGGCCAGAACCGGCTATCGGGTTCCTTGTGAGTCCGGTTATCGAGTCTGGGGCATGACAAGTACAAATGTAAATACAATTCAAGAACTATTAAATAATCAAGGTCTAGCATATGCATTTGATATTCATGATCAATTCTCAAACATATATCCAAGTAAGCTAATCATATAATTAATCAAGCTCTAAGACATAATTCATATCAATTTAAAAGCTATCCTTGATCTTATTAGAGATGGAAAGCTTAAGGGGAAGAAATCATCACCTGATGAACGAATCACCTTTTAGTGTCGCTAAGTGCTTACGCCCTTAGAATCGAATCCTACCATGAATTGTGAAGTTGTACGTGAGAGATCAATGTTCTACAGAGTATCTATAGCCAAGATTAATATAACCTAGGGCTTGGATTACTTATTTTTAGGGTTTTGATGTAGAATTAGGTTTTCATCCTAGAATTTTGTTAAATGCTTAGATTCAAGGATTTGAACCTAAATTATTATTTATTATTATTATTATTATATATTATTATTGTACAATGGATCAAATAATATTCATAATAGGGAGTATTAATCCATCAATATTAATAATGATGGTTCACAAGTGGGTACTTAAAATATACCAACAATGCTTAATGTTCTTATAATAACTAATATCTATTAATTAATAGAGGTACTAGAGATGGAATATTTACTAACAATAATATGATGATGACTAATAATAATATTCATATTAACAATAATTATACTAACCCCGTAATGCAAGTGATAATATTTCTATGGTAATAATTAATAACTATCAATAATGAGTCTTTTCATGATAATACTTAAGGATAGTAAATAAAATGTAAGTGTCTAATAATTGTAGTTCTGTTTATAATATTTCAATGCTAATATGAAGAATCAGTCAATGGTTAATCCTGCTTAATACACTGTTTATGGTTAAAGTCCTAACCAGGGTTTGGATTACCTAGGTCTAGGGTTTCATCCTTGGGTTTAGTTCTAGGCTTATATTTAGGATTTAGTGCTAATGATGTACATTTGACCATAACGCTAATAATGTTAATAATTTCATGGTGATCATTAACATTAAGGATATAATTAATATTAGTCGATGTGACCTTAATAATCATTTTGATTAAAATTAGTAATATGCTTTACTGTCCATGATAATATTTAAGGATGAGAATAAAACACTTATATTTAACAATGTATTTGCCTGTAATAACTATATTAGTATAGGTAATTTACTAATGGTTAATCATGCTTAATGTTAATAATCCCATTAATGATAATAATGGTAACATTGATAACTATAATCGAAATAATTTCAATTTAGAAGGGCAGGGTGGAACTCACCTTGGTCGACTCATTAGTTCAATTCGGCCTCAATCCGAACCAACAACCTGCTCCCGACGACTCAACCCGACTCGACTCAACTCAATGAGTTGACCCAACTCCCCGCAATTTGACTGAGTCAACTCAGCAGATATGGTAACCGAGTCGACTCGGCATCACACTTTCTCCTCTTCTTCCTTCCTTTCTCTACTTTCTTTGTTCTTTCTTTCCTACTGGAATGTCCAGTAATGAGCCTGGATAGACCAAACCCAACTCGACTCGGCTGGACTCGGTTTCAGCCGAGTCAACTCAGTAGCCACCAACCCAAGCTCCCTCTCTTCCTCACTTGGTTTTCTTCTCTCTCTCTCTCTCTCCTCTCTCTCTCTCCTTCTTCAGATTATCTCTTCTTCTCTTTCTTTTCTTCTTTTTTTTTTTTTTTTTCTTTCTTCAATGCTAGAACTCCAGCAATCCCCAACTCGACTCGGCAACGAATCAGGGTTTCTACTCGAACCCACTGTCTCTCTCTGTCCCTTCTCGTGTAAGACCCGTATCGTAGTCCATACCGTTCCTTAGGCTTCCGCGGTCCTTTCGGTCAAATTCCGGCAACCCTCGACCCGCATCAGACGTTTGCGCGTGACCCTAAGCTGAGTCCTGCACACCGAAGTCAGCTCAACCCAAAACTTGTACCTTAGTGACTGCGCCGTCACCACGGTTCTAACGCTGTGACTCGCCCACCGAACAGATACCCAGGCCAGGAGATGTGGGTCTACGTTCATTATGAAGAAACGCCGTGCGTTGCGAATTTCGATGGAATCTCTACAACATGTCCCATCAATCAATCAATCAATCAATGTCAAGTACAAGTCAAGTACACTCCATACCCAAGTACAACAACCCATCCCTCTTTCTCCACAAAGTCAACTCTCTCTCTCTCTCTTCACCCATTCCTTTTTTACCAAAATTTCAACCCAACCCATACCTCTCCTTACAACACCCATTCCACCCATCCCATATCAATCCATCACCTCACTTTCTCTCTCATTTTCCCAAGCAACCTCCTAAATCCCATGAAAGCACCATACGTCTAAGCCCCCTCTTTCCCAAAGCCAAGTGTGGCCCACTTTCCCTACTCTCTCACCTCTCATCCCCACCATCAAAACTCCATCAACCACCATCAAAAGTGAAGGTAAAGAGCATAGGAGTCCAAGGGAGCAAGAAGAAGGCCAATAGGTGGGTGATCCACTGTTGATTCTTATTTTAGGGCCCACTTGTTGGTGGGACCCATTTTGATGTATGTAATGCAACTATGAGGGGCCCATAGTGGCGGGGTCCCTCTATCATCGTCTCTCTCATTTTTTTCTCTCTCTATTTCTTTATCCTCCCCCTAAATGATGTGGGCCCCACCAATTTATGTTAAATCTACTCCATCCATCAAACGGTGTGGCCCACCGCATTTCAGGAGAGATCCACCGTCTATATAGTATATATAGTATATTATATTTATATTATCATAATATTATATTAATATGTATATATATGCATGGTGGGCCACATACACGTGGGACCCACCACGACGCTTGTGTTATATTCATGCTGTCTAGCGTCCCTGAACGCTGGACGTAGGGTGTGGCTAACATGGAGTGCGTGTACTGCCATGGAGTGTACTAAACCCTGGTGATTATCCAGAATGAGAACCGTACTTATATTTGATACTCTAGTGATGAGCTGCATTGATATAAGGATTGACATGCTTGAGTTGCATCTCACATCGCATGGTCTTATTATGGCCGATAGCATTCAGATTTTGCATCGCATAGCCTTGGTACAACTGATTACATTCATGTACTCATCAGCATGATTTTGCACTACTCTGTCCTTACATTCTGAGCATGCTCGTATTGCGCACACACTTACACCACCCTCTAAGCTTTCTATAAGCTTATGCACGATTGATGCGTGCAGGTGACACCAAGATGCAGCCATAGTCTCACGCAGTTGGAGTGAGCAGTCGAGCTTCTGGAGTTTCTGTTACTTTCATTATCTTGTATTTCCCTTTCATACGCATTGTACTCAAAGTTTTTTATCATAGTGGATTTTGTGATGGTGCTCTTGTGGTTATTGCTCGTGGGTTATGCTTATGGTTATGCTCATTAAAAATCAAATTGATGATTAGAAATCCTCCTTGTAGCATCCCAGGATTGGAACCCAGTGTATGAGTGCCGGGAGCCAAGAATGGGGTACTACGGAGGCTTTCGGCGCCGGATTCGGCGATTGAGAATTTTGTGAGCCTAGTTTCTGAGTTTGGGGCGTGACATCTTGTCTCTCCTATTGCAATGACCAGTAGGGTCGGCGATCAAACTCAGACCGAGCTCGGTTCGAGTTCAGCTGGTGCAGAAATGGCGGGTCTCTTTTCATTCTTCTCTCATTCCTCTTTCTCCTCCTTCTCCTTCTCTCTATTTCTCTTTACTTGGCTGGCCCAAAAAGGATGTCAGGCCCGACCTGTAACTCGGACGGGTCGAGTTAGCGCGACCTGACAGCGAGCGCCCTCCCCTTCTTCTCTTCCTTCTTCCTCCTTCTTCCTCTTTCTTTCTTCTTCCTTTTCTCATCTTGACACATCAATGGAGTGTAGAGTTACCTAAACTCGGCCCACAACTTAGGCGAACTCGCTCAGCAACTCGGTACAGCTCACGGCAATAGCGGGGAAGAAGATCACCATTAATGGCATCTTCGAAACCGCATCTTCTTCCACCAATATCTCTCTTAGCTACAATCCGAATGGACCCTAAGGAGCTCACGAATGGGTTCTTTCGAAGCTTAGAGAAGTGTTGGCTGGTGGGTTCGAAGGAAGGAAGAAAATGGCTGCGTTTTGGATCTTTTTGCTTTCCCTTTTGCAAAGCCCTAATGACAAACGGCTGGGATTGCTTGAGAATGGAGGGCTGAGATGGCACAGGAGCCAGGGCACGCGGATTACTAAGCTGGCTGTGAGAACATTTTCCATTTTTGAAAACTTGTGTTTGTAGGACCCATTTGCAGCAAGGATTGTGTGCATGCACACGAGCTCCTTGGTGTGAAATCAGTTGGGGTTTGGTCAGACGGAGCGTCCGCACACGATGGACGGTTCAGATCATTCTAACGAGGCCAGATGGTGGGCCACCGATCAGAACAGCCAGAAGCTCGTCCGCCTACTAGTGAAAACCGAAGAGATAAAAATCTCTCTTTATTTGGAAATTTTTGGGTCAAGAGGGCTTTGACCGGGTTTGCTGTCTGGTGCAATGGCGGTGCACACCATTTGGTACACATGCATGACTAAAATGGGCCCCACGGTGATGCTTGTAGGAAATCCACTCCGACCATCAAATTTTTAATAGCCCAAGTAAGCCCATTTGACCCTAGATGGGGTGGAGCCAAAGCTTGGTGGGCCATACTTTTAACTATAAGGCTCTAATTGAGGATTTATGTTGATTTGGTGATCGGATCGTTCTGAATTTGAACATCAACGGTTAAAAGAGTCCTAATGGCTGTTTATATGTCTTTCGAAATGGGTTACTAAGAAGATACTAATATCAATGCTAATTTGATTATTATTACTTTATTATAAACTATATATTGTTATCATTATTATTATTATTATTATTATTATTATTTTCTCTTTCACACATGCATGCAATTTTAATTCATGTCATGGGTCCCACTCTGTAGGTTAGGACTTTCCATCTCATGACTTATATTATTAAATATTTAATTATTGTTATTATTACCTATACATTGCCATTCATTTACCTTAAAAAACAAATTACTACTCATCCATATTTTCAATATGTGGGACCTACACTTCATGCTACTTACCTTAAGTTTAAGATTTCTGAGCGTAAAAGTGGGCCACTCCAATTGATCATCTACTTCCCTATCCTTGGCATCCTGATGGTTCAAGTAACTCAACGGTTGGATCACTCGATTTAAGGGTGGAGATTCCAACCAAATGTGCTAAGGGTTTTAGGGTTTGTCTATATGAAGATCCATGGTTGAATTAGTGGTCTAATGGTCTAAGTGAGATGATCAGGTGATAGGCCTTCAAGCCGGACCCTGATGAATGGTGGATCTAGTGATATATGACTCAAACTAATACCTAAGGTACATTTTCAAGAGAATGTGACTATCCCTCTTGAGAATTAACGTAATTTGAATACAACGGTAACACCCGAGTACTGAAAAGTACGGGGTGTTACAAGTATCTTCTCTAGGAGGAGGACGTATGTGGTTAGTGCGTATGTTCGTAGTTGATTTCAGCCACGTCTCCTAGTCAATCTCTCTACCTTGTCTTGGAGTCCTATCTATATCTCTGACTACGATAGTATCACGGATCGGAGATGACAAAGTGCTTATGCGGTCTGAAAGTCGAAAGTCGGGAGGACTGCTTCCTTGAAGAAAGCAGGACAATTTCTGGTCACCTTTATCCTCTTTTTGGGACGATCTTTCTGTGTAGGGGACGTGGGTGAAGGCTCAGGTGTATGTGAGGAAGAAGGTGGAATGGGAGTTTGGGATGAGAAGGAAAGGATGTGGCTTCGTCTACAAGGCAATAAGTTTTGGTTTTTTTTTTTTTTTTTTTTTTTTTTTTTTTTTTTTTTTTTTATAGTTTTGTCCATGATAATCTTCGAGGAAAGATTGAAGTAATTCTGAAATGGCTAATGATTGGTATTTATAGGCAAAGCTGGACCCAGGATCCGATTAGCTGTTGGACGGGACCCGATTAGTCGTTGTGCGGGTCCGCGCAATATGTTAATAAATAAGAAGAAAAGGTTGATTATATTTTTGTTCTAATGATCGAACAAACAAAGGATCAAGGGGGCATCTGTTAGAACATAAAAAATAGTAAATAAAGAACTATGAAAGAAAGAAGAAAAGAACAAAAGGAAGGAAGAAGAATAAGTGATCTGGCAGAGAAAGACATGTTGCATGTGTGATTGCTTGCCTCAAAGTGCAGAGGTTCGTAAGTAATATCCCGTGAATACAGGGTCGATCCCATAGGGAGATGAATTACGAGAAGGAGAAAATCAAATGCAAAACAAAGTAAGTAATAAAAACTAAACTGATGATTTGATTTTAGGAATTTTGAATGAATGTAATTCAACTGAATTAAAATAACACCCAAGCTTCAAAGTTCCATACATAGGTTAATGTTTCAAAATCATGATGACTTGGATAACACAAATAAGATCCGAGCACTATGGTCGGCCTAATCGAAAAATAAAATAATTTAAACATTTTAAATAAATGATATAAAAGATTAGAAAATCATGGATTTGCACCATTGATATATATTCTCAAGCACTAGTGATTTTAAGAATTCAATATCCATGAGATAATGAATATCAAAGAAATGTAGCAGGTTGAGAACCTCTCCTATCTAGGAAATCTAATTGATCCAGAGTAAGCCTATCCATCAATGTGGATCTCATATGATGGAAACATATGGATCTCACATGATGGAAACATATGGATCTCACATGAGGATAAAAAACTAAACCTAAACAACTGATAACATGTATTCACCATTCTTCTCATCATTAAAAGAATCAATCATCATAATTATGAAAACATTAAACCAATGTGCTTCCCTTCTAGCTGGGCTAGAGGGAACTTAGAAAAACATAATTAAATTGCAAAATAGAAAAGCAACAAGAAAGAAATAAATACAAATAGAAAAGATCTAAACGAAAAAACTAATTTATAAAACTTTAATAAAATTGAAAAATCTCTAAAACCCCTAAATCTTACTCTTGAATGCTTTGAATGATACTTAGGAATGCCTTGGGAAGGCCTATTTATAAGTGGGGAACTCCAACTTTCGCACCTAGTTGGAAAACTCTAGAAACCGACTTAAATTTATGCAGTTTGCTAAAAAAGACTTCACTCTTTGCAGTTTTCCAAAATAACCCAGAGTTTCATAATATGTTTTTTCAGGATGATTTTAGGATTCATTTTATTCACTTCAAATCTTCGATTCTCTTTATTCTTCACTTGGTTTTCTTGGATCTTTGGCATATGAATTCTTCAATCTTGGTCTTCTAAGATCCATCCCTTACCCTGGTGATTCTTGAGCATCAAATCTATGCTTTTAGCACCCTTTTCAATCCAAGCTCTTAAATTTACCTAGCAGTACAAACATGAGTAAAATAGAACATTAAGCCGATTCATGTTCATAAAACCAAGATATAAATGGGGAAAATTATGTAATATTTGAGTCTCAAAACACCCCCAACCAGCGTTTTGCTAGTCCTGAGCAAAATAAGCGAAGAGAAATAAAAATAAGAATAACAACTAATTCTAGAAACAAAATTATAATGAAAATAAAAATTCTAACTATACCACTTTCGCAACTAATCTCGATTGCATTTATCATATGCAACAAGGCTTTAAATCCCTAAGTTTCCCTTAGTGGACGAGTTATAGTCTCGTGAGGGTTTTTAGAAATGTTATCCAGAAACATTGAAAACATGAAAAATAGTTCAACACTCAGAAATTTATACAACTATGCCTCCATTCATCATATAAATCCCAAAACAAAAGAATACTTATCCTAAGTCTGAATTTAGTTAGAATCTCAATTTCCTAACCATTACATCCTTGAGTTCAGAGACCTAATCAAAATTTAGAGTAGTTATGATCCAATATACTTAGGTGCTCGGTGACACTAGTCTAACTTTGAGAAATATGCATGTTCTCTATCCTAACTCATTTCAATCATTCCAAGAATATTAAATCTCTAGTTATCTCATTTCCTTCATACCATTTCTTCTTTTATCATCATATCCTCATTATTATAGACCACCCTTAAATGAAGATTCCCACCAGGTTTGCTTCATAACCTAAGGTATCGTACTTGTAATGGTAACAGTAATGGATACTTAAGTATCCTTACTCCGGATTACTGACATGATTGTTATGGTCATTGCATTCATGCTCTATAATATTTTTTTCCATTACTTTTTTTTTCTTCGATATTCTCTCTTTTAAGCATATATCAATGGTATTAATTCATTCAACCTTGTTTGAATCAAAATTTGTCATTCTAGTTCACATATCATATTCCTCATCTAGTTAGCTAGGGTGTATTGTGAATTCAATACATTAAATTACAACTCACTTTAAACTAGTGAGTAGATAATCAAACTCAAGTCTATAATTTTCAATTATTAGAATTCTGACTACTATCAACCTAGAGTAAGTATTAACTTTACCTTTAGAATTCGCATAATATCATGTTCACATTCTTGTATATAAATATATTATTTTGAAAATGTTGAAAAAATTTCTCCAGAAATCTAAAAAAAAATAAAAATAAACTGAAACCTAAAAAAAAAACTCACATGGATGACTATTCACACCCCCTAACCTAAAATCTACATTGTCCTCAATGTAATGATAATGTAATGCAGAGAACAATAAAAATAAAAGAAGGGGTGGATAATACTTATCATGAAGAACTTATTTGCTAGGTGACACTAAAAAAAATTGAATATGATACAAATCTTACATAAATGCTTCATCAGACTAAGAGCATCAATCTGAATATTCTGCCTCATGAAGAGGGATGGACTTCTCTCCCAAACGAAAGTTTTCAACATAAGGCTTCAATCTCTGACCATTAGCCTTGTACACATTGCCATTACGTGGATTCTCAATTTCAATAGCCCCATAAGTATATACATTCTTCACAATGAAGGGGCCTGTCCATATTGATCTTAATTTTTCTGGAAAGAACTGGAGACAAGAATTGTACAATAGGACCTTTTGTTGAGGTTCAAAATTTTTCCTTAAAATGTTTTTGTCATGAAAAACTTTGATTCTTTCTTTGTAAATTTTAGAATTTTCATAGGAGTCTCTCCTCAGCTCCTCTTATTCATTCAACTCTAATTTCTTTTGTCCACTTGCTTGGTCCATATCAAAGTTTAATTTTTTTATTACCTAGTACGCTTTATGTTCCAATTTTATAGGTAAGTAGTAAGCCTTCCCATACACCAATCTGTATGGGGACATTCCAATCGGGGTCTTATAAGTAGTCCTATAAGCCAATAAAGCGTCAGATAGTCTGAGGGACCAATCCTTCTTGGTCTTATAGTTTTCTCCAAAATGTGTTTGATTTTTCGATTAGAAATCTTAGCTTATCCACTCATTTGTGGGTGGTAAGGGGTGCTCACTTTATGCTTGATGTCATATTTCTTCATCAAAGCCTCAAATGTCCTATTACAAAAGTGAGACCCGCCATCACTAATGATGGCCTTTGGAGTTCCAAATCTAGAAAAAATATTTCCCTTGAGGAATCGTATGACCACTTTGTTGTCATTGGTCCAACTTGGAACTGCCTCAATACACTTGGAAACATAGTCCACACCAACCAATATATAAAGAAATCCAAAAGAAGATGGAAATGGGCTCATAAAATCAATACCCCAACAATAAAAAAATCTTCAATGGTAAAATTGAGGGTAAAGACATCATGTTGCGTCGGGACACTCTTCCCAACCTTTGACATATATCACAAGTAACACATAAAGCATGGGTGTCTTTAAACATAGTGGGCTAGTAAAAACCACACTGTAGAATTTTTACTGTGGTTTTCTTAGCAGAAAAATGACCACTACATGCTTCCATGTGGCAAAAGGAAATAACACTCTGAACTTCATCTTCTAGGACACAATGTCTAAAAATCTGATCAGTCCCATATTTATATAAATATGGGTCATCCCAGAAGAAGTTCCTAACCTCATTTTCAAAATGCTTCCTATCTTGTGACTTCCAATGATATGACATTTTTCTTGTTATAAGATAGTTCACTATATTCGCATACTAAGGCAATTTGGAATTCGCAAATAATTGTTCATCAGAGAAAGTGTCCTGGATATGCATCTTCTCAGTGGAATCATTTAACACCAATCTGGAAAGGTGATCGGCTACTACATTTTCTACTCATTTTTTTAAAAATCTTTTATCTCTAAGTCAAATTTTTGGAGTATGAGGATCCATCTTAAAAGTCTTGGCTTTGCATCCTTCTTAGATAACAAATATTTCAGAGCCGAGTGGTTCATGAAAATGACCACTTTGGATCTCAGCAAGTATGACATAAACTTATTCAAAGCAAAAACTACTGCAAGTAACTCCTTTTCAGTTGTTGAGTAGTTCACTTGGGCTGAGTTTAGAGTTCTACTTACATAGTGAATAACGTAGGGCTGTTTATCTTTCCTTTGACCCAAAACAGCCCCTATGGCATAATCACTTGCATCGCACATTAGTTTAAAAGGAAATGTCCAATCTGGTGAACGCATGATAAGTGTAGTGGTAAGGGATAATTTAATTTTATTAAAGGCACTTGCACACTCATCTGTCCACTTAAATGAGACATCCTTTTGGAGAAGATTAGTCAAGGGTCTAGTAATGACACTAAAGTCCTTGATGAATCTTCTATAGAAACCAGCATGCCCTAAAAGTGATCTAATATCTCTAACAGTTCGGGGGATAGCTGTAAGACTCTATCCTAGTCTGTACTGTTCCGTCGACCTTCACGATCCTTCCGTCGAATTCCGGCAACCTGCGACATAAAATTAACGTTTGCAATCGACCCTAAGTCGTGTCCCTTAGATCTGAGTCGGCTTGATCCGAGACTTGTACCATTGCGACCGCACCGTCACCGCGGTTCCAACGCCGCGACTCGCTCACCAATCCGATACCCTGATAGGGAGACGCGGGTCGGCGGTTATTTCGAAGAAAACGCCGCGCGTTGCAACCCCAAGAGAATCTCTATGACATGTCCCATCAATCAATCAATCAATCAAATTAATCACTTTATGTCAAGTACACATCACCTTTCACCCCATCCCCAAGCAACCACCAAGTCAACTCTTTCTCACCCTCTCTCTTACACACCCATACCTAGTCAAGTACACATCACTCCATCACTCACATCTCCTATCTCCCTCTCTCTCTTACAACTCTTTCTCTCTCATTTCCTAACACAATTCCAAGCCAAGCAAGAGCACCACACGTCCATGCATTCCAAGTGAGAGAAAAGTGAGTTTGTGTGGCCTACTTCCTCTCCCAAAAATCCATCATCCTAGCCATCCATTTCTCATCCTCTCCATCAAAGTAAAGAACAAGGAGGCCGGTGTTCCAACGGGCCGAGAAGATCGAAAGGTGGGTGCCTATTAGGCTAGATTTTCCATGTTTTTATGATGGGCCAAGTGAGGCGTACTGATCAATGGTACGGATCTCACTTGGGACCCTAAGATGTGGCCAATGGCCCACTTGGATTACCATTGATGAATGATCGAATGCAAGGGAGGGCCCATAATGTCGGGGTCCCTCCATCACACGTGTCCCACTCTCTCTCTCTCTTTCCCTCTCTTTCATTTTATTGTTAATTGTGTGTGTTGATGTGGCCATGTGGCCCACCTGGATGGACCCCTCCATGAGCCATGTATTTTATCCAAGCCACCTATAGGTGGGGCCTACTTACATATGTGTTGTACCCACACCATCCATCAATTGGTGGTCCACCCGAGTAGGGCCCACCTTGAGCATGGGTTATGCCCAGACGTCCAGGGACGTCCCTAGACTGAAATGAAAACACAAATATTGGCTTGATTCAAAGCTCATTGGGTGAGCCGCTCATGTGGGCCCCACCTTGATGTCTGTGCTTAATTCATGCCGCCCATCCCATTCCCTGGATCATTTTAGACATTGACCTAAAAAATGGGCTCAATCCGATGTTCTGGTGGGCCCCGACATTAAAAACAATGATTTTCACCGTTTAAAGGCATTTAAATTTATCTTCACTCTGAAATATACCCAATATTGGGCTTGATGGGTCTGTCTTGAGCCCTAGAAACCAATGGCGGGATCAGATCCTGCTGATGAGGGCCCCACCTATGAAAAACCTCAGAAAAACATATAAAAAAAAAAGAAAAAAAAAGGCAGGCAGCGCCTGTTGCAGCGTGCATGCATTTGGCGAGCGGACAGGGCCACCCACGGCTCCAGCCGTGGGCCCCACCATGATGTATATGTGATTTCCACACCGTTCATTTTGTTGGCCACCTCCTGAGGTGGGCCCCCGCCAATTATCAGGCTGATCCAATGCTTAGGCGGCCCACATCATAGGAAACAGTGCTGATTGAAGGCCAACCATTGAAACCCTTTTTGGGCCCACAGAAGTTTCGGATCAAGCTGAAATTTATTTTTACCCTTCATCTAGGTCTTCGTGACCCTATGAACGGGATGGATGGAAAGTAAACATTAAGGTGGGCCCCACATGGGACCCACAATGATATATGTATTCTATTTTCACTGTCCGCCTGGACGGTGGAGCCAACTGTGATGTAATTGTTTTAACCCCACTGTCCAGGGGGCGGTGGGCGTGTATGTGTGTATGCACGTGTGTGTGCACATGTGTGTAGGTGTGTGTGCATGTGTGTGTGCGCGTGTGTGTGTATGCGTGTGTGTGTGCGGGTGGGTGGTGTGTGTGTGTGTGTGTGTGTGTGTGTGTATATATATATATATATACACTATATATATATATTATATTTTATATAATATATCTGATGGTGGGCTTTCATGGGCCCCACCTTGATGCTTGTGTTGCATCTAGACCGTTCAACCATTTGGCCAGCTTGTTTTCAGGCTTGAGACTAAAAATGAGGCAGATCTAGAGTCAAGTGGACCCCACCATCTAAGTAGTGGACAATGACGTCCAACGTTCAAAATCTGTAAGGGCCATAGTAGCTTCCAATTAAGCTGATATTTGTTCCACTTCATCTATCCCTATGTTAACTTAGGAACAGGTTGGATGGGAAATTTACATTATGGTGGGCCTTAGGAATTTTAAATGGCGGAAATCATTATCACCACTTATTTGGAGCGGCCCATTTGATATACATGAGGCCCAATCGGTGTGACCCATCTGATACACATAAGGCCCATGTTATGGGGCCCATTCGATGTATTTGTGGTCATTATTGAGGCCCACCTTGATGTGTATTTATGGCCCGTTGCTTAGGCCCACCTTGATATATACCTAAGGCCCAAGTGAGTAGGCCCACCTTGATCTGTTCGTGGCCCATTGTTGAGGCCCACCTTGATGTGAATGTAAGGCCCATGTTACGAGGCCCATTGTAATGTATTTGGGGCCCATGGGTTAAGGCCCATTTTTATGTATTAGGGTCGTGGGTTGAGGCCCATTGTGATTTATTCAAGGCCCATGGGATATGGCCCATTGTAATGTACATAAGGCCCATTGGGTGGCCCATTTGATATGCATATGACCCATGTGAGTAGGCCCACCTTGATCTGTTCGTGGCCCATTGTTGAGGCCCACCTTGATGTGTATGAGGTCGTTGTTGAGGCCCACCTTGATATGAATGTAAGGCCCATGTTATAAGGCCCATTTGGATGTATCCTATGGCCCATGGGTTGAGGCCTATTATGATGTATTAGGGCCCATGGATTGAGACCCATTGTGATGTATAAAGGCCCGTGGGTTAAGACCTACTGTGATGTGAATAAGGCCCATTTATGAGGCCCATTTGGTGTATTGGAGGCCCATGGGTCGAGGCCCAATGGGATGTACATAAGGCCCATTGAATGTGATTCCACCGTGGTTTATGTGTTGGCATTTATGGCGGGCCATACCTTGGGAGCAATGTTGGTTTGACGTCCATATTGTAAGAATAATGTTGGTTAAATGTCCACATTGTTGGGTAGTGATGGTTAGATTCTACATTGTGACTTTTCCTTAGGCCTGATAAGGCCCATCCTCATCATTCTCTAGTGGGTTAACCCAAACGAATGGGCCCCATTGATATTGCTTGGTCCATTATCGGTTGTCCACATATGGACCCCGCCTTGCAATCGAGGCCGATTATCGTGACCGATTGCCGGTTTTGAGTATCAAGACCGATTATCGATCGATTCCGATTGTCGTGGCCGACCCTTTCGATTGCCAAGACCGATTATCGAGACCTATATGATGTATATGCGACCCGTTGTGATATGTATTCGGCCTGTGTGATGTATATGCAATCTGTGTTTAAGGCCTAATGTGAGAAAAAGGAGGTCTATGTGATGAGGCCCATTGTGATATGTATTCAGCCCATGATGCATGACCCATTTGATATATTCAAGACCCATGTGCAGGGCCCACATGTCATGTATCTGAGGCCCATGGGCAAGGCCCATTGTGATGTATTCATGGCCCATGGGCATGGCCCATTGTGATGTATTCATGGCCTATGGGCAAGGCCCGTTGTGATATGTATTAGGCCCATGAGCAGGGTCCACCTGTTGTGTATATGTGGCCCTTGAGTAAGGCCCATCGTGTTGTATATTAGGCCTTTGTGTGAGATCGTGGGCCCATTATATGTTTGACTCTAGGTGGACCATTCCTTGGGGACAATGTTGATTAAATGTCCACATTGTCGAGGCCGATTGTTGATACTGATTATGAGTATGTGACACCACAGCATCATGATACATGCCCACACACATCATCTGCATGTTTGTTATGAGATGTGATTGACCATTACATATGTCATTGGGCAGAATGATATGAGATTCCCTGATAAGCGGAGGTTATCTCACATGAGCGCACTACATGCGCAGGATTAATGCATGACTGGATTGTATGACTCATGCATCTTGCATTATGATTACTATACGCCCTAGCGACATCAGGGCCGTAGCCTCCATAGGCATATCGTCGATGGCAAGATGGGACACCGAAAATGTTTGGTTCGAGCATCGGGCTGCCATAAATGGCCCTGGGTGAAAATCCCTAAAATCCTCTTGGTACCAGAGGACGCCCCAATGTCGAGACTGAGTGGATATAAATGAGCGCCCGAGTGCCGAATACCAGGAGGCCGCGTCTCCCACTGTGCGATGGTCGGTTGGGAGGGGGTATGGCCTTACCCGCCCGAGCGTAGAGGGCATTACTAGGCTGAGTCTGACCAGCTTGAGGAATGGGTCCGCTATTGACGTGCCGAATAGGTATTGGCAGACGGCCAGGCGGATAGTGAGGTTTCTTACGTTCACTTGGACTGTGCGGCTGGGAGAGCGGCTGGGTCATTTGGAGTGTACTAAACCCCGATGATGATCCCAGAGATGAACCGTACTGATATGTGGACTTATTGAGCAGGATTTGCATACTCATGCATTCATTTATTCACTATCCACTTGGGCTGGTGGTGCGCAACTAATTGTTGTGTACCTTCGCATGGCCAGGATTTCGGTTGGGGCGCGCGACTAACCTGAGATCAAGAGTTTACCACATTGAGTCTGACTATCCAAATTTAGGTATGGGACTGGTTTGGATAGAAGTCCCTTGTGATGGACCCCATAGCTTGCGATATTACGTACTATCATCTCGACTTCACATTCCAAATGGTCATTCCATTCGCACCATATATGGCATTTTGGGTTACTTGTGTTTCTGCGTTTATATGGTTTAGATACGACATCTGATATTTGACTCTTTATGACTCCTCATTTGGATAGTTATCTGTATCACGTATTTTGATATTGTTCCTCATTTGTATAGTTGATTTGTATCGCGTATTCTGATATTGTTCCTCATTTGTATAGTTGATCTGTATCACGTATTCTGATATTGTTCCTCATTTGTATAGTTGATCTGTATCGCGTATTCTGATATTGTTCCTCATTTGTATAGTTGATCTGTATTGCGTATTCTGTTATTAAATGATTATGGACTTACCAGTTTATTTTCGCTTACTCTGATATCATATGATTCATGATCTTGTTAGTATTTCCATTGATCCCGATGATGTATGATTCATATGCTTCACTATATACTTGGCACTTACCTTACACACACTTACACTACCCTATAAGCTTTTGCAAGCTTATGCACGATAGATGCATGCAGGTGATGTTAGGTTGCAGCCGATCTTAGGCAGGAGCGTGCGGTGGAGCTTTTGGATTTTATTTGATATCTTCACATTGTATTCCCAT
This sequence comes from Magnolia officinalis, assembly GCA_021015155.1. NCBI lineage: Eukaryota > Viridiplantae > Streptophyta > Magnoliopsida > Magnoliales > Magnoliaceae > Magnolia > Magnolia officinalis. The sequence continues at coordinate 29,351,138 of JAJHSJ010000008.1, forward strand.
TTCAGTATTGTACGCGAATGATTATAATAGTGGATATGTGGTGTTGTTGTTTTATGACTTGGTTATGCTTGTGGTTATGCTCCATTACAAAAAAAAAATTCATACTGAAAATCCTCCTTGTAGGATCCCAGGATCGAAATCTTGCGTATGCACGCTGGATGCCGAGAATGGGGTACTACGGAAGCTGTCGACGCCGGACTCGGCGATCGGGAATTTTGTGAGCCCGTTTTCCGAGTTTGGGGCGTGACAATAGGTAGATTAGCTATAATGTCCAGTTTTGAGCGATCTATCTCGATTCCATTTTTTGGAGATAACATGGCCCAAAACAATTCCTTTTTGAACCATGAAATAACATTTCTCCCAATTTAAGACAAGGTACTTCTCTTCGCACTTAGATAAGACAAGAGATAAATTGTTGAGGTATTCCTCAAAACTACTCCCAAATACAGAGAAGTCGTCCATGAAAACTTCAAGAAACTTCCCAACCATATTTGAAAAAATACTTAACATACACCGTTGGAAAGTTGCTGGGGCATTACACAATCCAAATGGCATCCATTTGAAAGCAAACGTGCCAAATAGACAAGTGAACATGATTTTTTCTTAGTCTTCCAGGGCTATCTCTATTTGGTTATATGTAACGACCCGTAAATTTCTGTACAAGGGTTCGAGTATCACCTCGACCAGAAATCACTTAGGATTAAATCCTTTAGAAATTTAACAAAGTTAACTAAGTGCTAAACTAGATTAGCCATGAAATCCGTTGGAATCACTTTAAATACGATCTGCAAGACCCAAAACTTGTAGAATCATTGACGCTAGGTTACCCTAAAGTCTAGGATCAAACTCATTACCCGACTGCTCTCGGGAACGAATTGAAACTCCGTATCAGGTCTAGACCGCACATCGAGAGTCCAAATAATACGAAGTTAAGGAATCAGGACCGCCTCGCTGGGCTTGACAACCATCTCGGAAATCAAGTCCAGACGATGTCTCACTGCCGTTCGCTCGAGTCCGGAGCGAGGGAGTGTGAAAACTCCTATTTTCTTTACAAAATAAATATCTTGAATAGTGATCTGGCACGTATCGCTTGCGTACATTTTATAAGCAACCAGACCGTCAGAATCTGACCCAAATACACCCTCGGATCAGGAAAAATTTCAGGAACATTTACATGTACTTGGAATTTCGGATCGAGGCCCACTGACCGTTGAACTGAAAATGGTCCACCACGCGTGATCTGGGATTCCGACCGAGACAAAAACATAACCCCACGTAGTTCCAAGGTTAGTGAGCTTAAGTCCGACGTTTGGCTCAAGGAGGGCCGCCAGAAACCCTCTTTTGAGCTGGAACAATGCCGATTTGATTATAATGTAAGTATACCTTGAACATAAGTCTATTCCAGAGAGTTTTTAGGCTATATAAGGACCTTAGGGCAGCCTCTCTCACAGCCATACGAATTTGGGATAAAACCCTAAGGAGAAGAGGGAAAAAGAGAGAGAAAGCTTGAGATTTGTGGGAGAATCTTCCTCCTATTTTCGACCACCACACGGGCTGCACCACCCCTTCCGTAACGTTTTTCCGGCGATACCGACTCCGTTTTAAGGTAAGAAACCCTAACCCTAGATCTGTTTGGGAGCGTGAAGGTTATAGGTTATGAAATAGCTAACCGGTTTCACTCTTTAGGCTATAAAACTGCCGAATATGGAAGCCCACCAAACCTTGCTGATCCGTGGTGATTCCAAGGTACAAGGTGAGGACTTTAGGTGTATAGGTTACGGTTTTCAACGATTTCAATGTCAGATAATGATAGATTCATGATCTGCATGTATTTGCACATGTACAAAGTGCTTTCCATTTCCTGTTTCGATTAAAGATGCAAAATATTGAATTTTACATACTCTAGGTATACGTAGAAATACCGTATATGTACACATTTTGGAAATGTGTTTGCCATGATTAATTGTTGTATGATTATATAGTATATGGATAAAATACTTATTTGGCGAAAGGAATCGTCGTAATACATGTTTGCTTATATACACTATGTATGTTGAAATTGTGTATTCTAGAAAATACCGCATATGTATAAATTTTGGAGATGTAATTGTCATGATTATTTGCTGTGTAAATATGATATACACGGATAAAATACTAGTTTGGTGAAAGGACAGCCCTAATACATATTTTACTAACATACGTCTTGTATGTTAAAATAGTGCACTCTAAGTGTTTGTGAAATTGCTTGTGGGAGTAAGTGCTTAGATGTTAGTGCCTTAGGTAGGTGCTGAGATGGGGTTCTCAACTACCTTAGAGACACGTATGATTCCCTCCATGTGGTTGTTTACTCTAACCACTCACTTATGAAATATATGTGTTTGTATCCCTATTTGTATAGTGCTCTATAACATGCTTTTTAACATGCTTTGTAACTTGTTTCATAACATGCTTTATAATATGCTTTATGACATGCTTGCTAGCGTGCTTGAATTACTTTGTTTATCATGATTTACTCCACATGCTTGGTTGAGAATTGATTGATTTTGGGACTATGTCCATAGTCCAGACTTCGTTACCAGACTTGAGATCGTGGTTGAGATTCATCACGCTACATATGATGTGTTTGGCGAACCCGTGTCGTACTTCGGTTGGCGATAGTGGTTGGCCACACGAAGTGCTTCTGCGCTTCATATCGCTCAACTTGTTGTGCGCTCGAGCTAACCGAGCACGTCAAGTAACCCGTGTGTCTTATGTATGTTCACCATGTTTGGTCCCTAATGCTTGAACCTAGGGTACCAAACTTACTAGTGAGAATCCCTTTTAACCATGGTACCTCGATCGGCTAAGACTCATGAGCCGGGCATGATGGTATGGGACACCGTGGTCGAGCTGTCGGCCTACGCTAGGGCCACGTGCCTCCCCGTAGTGACCAGTGAGCAACCAGACTCGTGAGCCGATTATGGTGGTATGAGAAACTATATTCGTGCTGTCGGCCTACATTGATAAGGTGATGGGGGAGCAGTGCAACCTTTGTGCGTAACAGCCCTTTGTAGTGACCTCGAGCATACTCTGAAATCGCAGTGAGCCTTAGGGTTTTGCCGCGGTATATATAGTATGAACTAGGCCTGTGTCTGTATAGTGATGAATCGTTAAAGAGGTGATGGGGGAGTGGTGTAACCTTTGTGCGTAACAGCCCTGACAGCCTTTGCAGTGACCTAGAAAACATACTATCGTCTGATATTAACTAGGATTGACGATCCTAGAATGGATCATGTTTGGGAATGATACAAGGGAGGTACCTTAGTTTCTCAATACTGCTGTTTGAAATGGACTAATTAAAAACTCGGTAATCATGCTCATCATGCATTGCAGTGCCTGGAAGATGTGGAGCACTGAGGGATGAAAGCTTGTCGCGAACGTGAGATGGTGTCGCACGACGGAGGGTGTGGTGAGGGCATCCATCATACCTGCATCCATACTTGCATTAATAAGAGTAGCTAGGAGTGTTTGATTTTACTGTTTTATCATTACTGTTTGACTGTGTTGATAACATGTTAACCTATGCTTTATTGTTCCACTGAGTTAGCTATTCACTCCCACATTACGGGACGGTGTTGCTCACACCAACCAGACTCTGTCTCAGGTTTAGACGAGCCGACGACTCAGGAGACGGAACCTGATTATGACGAGGACCAGGAGGAGTTCTCTTATATGCAGTACTATGACGGCTTCGACTAGGCTGCCGGACTGACGGGATTTACAGGGATCGCTTCTTAGATTATTTTGACATTTTGTTCACAAAACAAACATATGTATATGGTAACTCAGATAGATTCATACTCTGGAGAACAAAAATGATTTTTGTTTCATTACATACATGTATATATAGTTCAGTCTTCTGCTTGCCTTTATACAAATGATCTGGAGTATAAATTACTATTTTTGGTATAATCTCACTCATGTTTATTATTCTAACACAGACAACATTTAATCAGCATTATTTATGTTGCATAAGTGATGCGTTGGAACTCGGGAGTTGAGTTATACTCGACCCCCGATTTTTAGGGTGTTACAAGTTGGTATCAAAGCATGATTTTGATTAAACCGGACCTGAGTTATGTTCCCACGACGTACGCTTACGCATTACAACCTAGGAGGGTGCGAGAAAATTTTAGAAACAGTCCTAGGTTTTTCCGATTTCGCCATTTGGCGAAGTTCGTCGAAAACGCGCATTTTGATCGAGTCCGTGCTCGATCCTGATCGCACGAGTCTATTCCAAATCGCTTCTAGACCGTCTATTGATGTGTCTAGATCGCTATCCACCCAAATCCAGCCGTTAAAAATCAGAAAAGATCAGTCTAGATCTGGAATTTCTCGAAAACACCCGATCTGGAACCGAATCGAGTCGAGGGCCTCCCCACTTAAATCCAATGGGACCCAGGGTTGAACCAAGGTGCATTTGGCACCTTGGGATCATGGAGAACACAGCCCCACCGCGGCGGCACCGCGCCTGCCAAGGTGGACCGCGGTCGGGTGGGCCCTCTGGTGTTGGGCCGGGCCTGGGAACGGTCGGCCCGACCTCCACACACGTGTGGTGGGTGTGAATAGTGCTGGGGTTTACGATTTTTAGGGCTGGAGCTCCCCTCCCTCTCACACTTCTCCTTCCAAACGCCCATCCTCGATTTTTCCTCTCAACCTTTCCTTAAATTTGTCAATCCACCATTTTTGCCCATAAATCACCCACTCCCATCGATCACAGCAGCCCTAGCCTCCTACCTTTCCCCTTTCTTTCACGTTGGAGCCTTCACATCCCCCATTTAGAGCTCAAAATCGTGTAAACTCCTAACCCATCCCATTTTCCCCTTGTTCCTTCTTCTTTCCTTGTCCCTGGTGTCTCTTCAACACCTGTTGGGACTGTTGCTCGTGGAGAATCAAAGGAGACAGCCCCTTTCTCCCTCTTTCCTTCATTTCATGGCCCTTTTCGAGTTGATTTCGGTCATTTTCTCCATTTCCTTCATCCTATCTCTCATGGGAAAGAGGAAAACCGCAGCTGATGACGCTGGCCCAAACAGCCCAGCCCATTCCAAAAGAAGAGCTGGCGATGGGGCCGGCAGTAGCACCGTTCGGGAGTTTAGGTCGAAGCGAGACCTGAATCCTCAATATCCTGTTAGAAATGCCTATCCGATAAGCATTGAATATGGTCGTTTTGCTGGCCGTAAGGTCGTGTTTGAAGCTCACGTGGATGAGAGAATGTTTGGGCTACACCCGATGATGGACCACTTGGTGAATATCGGATGAAATTCTATATTTGACGGTGAGTCCCCTGCATGTGAGAACACGGTTCGTGCTTTCTACGCCCACATCGTAGATCCATCATTAGAGCCTCTTCAGTTCACTGTCTCTGTGAGGGGCATAAGGCGCACAATCACTGTGGATGAGGTGGTTCGGATCACGAAGATCCCACGTGGTCAAGTGCTTCCTAGTGATGACTTCTCCAGAAGTGCGCGGGAAATGGATCGCCGCACGCGATACCTTTGTGGTCGCTGGGTTGCTTGGACGTGAGGAAATTGTATTGCGGCGACAAAGTTGGCCGAGGACTTCCGTTTACTCCACCACATTTTCACATACAATGTGTACCACGGTCGAGTAACCGCACGGAGTGTACTCCATTGATGGTGGACTTTCTGTACAAGATGGGACAAGGGGACAACTTATGCCTGCCCACGTTCATCCTATTTCAGATAATCCAGGTTGTTCGATCTGTCAGGAATGACCTTTCGCTCCCATTTGGCCGCCTGATTTGCAGGATGGCTCGTAATATCGGCTATAGGTTGAACATGGAGGACCTTGCACCAGTCCGAGTCATAAACGAGGCGACACTTAAAAATATGAAGATCGGCCCTCAACAGCGGCAAGCCCGACTCGACGAGTCTGGAGATGAGTCAGATAGCGCCGGTGAGGAGAGTGTTGACCTTGAGGCAGGAAGCGATGAGGAGGGCGGCGATGACGTATAAGAAGAGGAAGATGAGGCTCAGGATACTGAGGAGAGCTCTCCTCCTGGTGCGCCTGAGTCGGACGCTGCTCAGGCAACGAGGGAGGCTCGTATGATTCGCATTGAGGAGAACCAGGCCGCTCTGCGGCAAGAGGTTGAACAAGTTCGGGCTGAGCTTGGTGAGACCCGAGCCAAGCTTGAAGAGACCGAAGCCTACATGAAGAGGAGCTTTAAGAAGGTGTCTCGTACGTTGAAGGCCATCCTGTGTTGTGTACAGGACAAGAATGCTCCTCCTCCACCGCCTGACTCGAATGCCTAGTCATCCACGTTGTTGTGTGTGGTTGTTTTTTTTTTGTTACCGCGATAGGCGGTTTATGTTTTCATGTAGATGATGTAGTAGATAGTAGTATGTTTTAAGTGTTTGATGTTGTGGATGTATTGACTCACATGTAATTTCTGTCATGATTCATGTAACTCTGTATTCCATGTATTATGACCACTTTGGGTAAATGAAAGGCATGTAGCCTCTTTTGCTATGATGATGTGTGGAATGCTTAAAGTGCTTATATGATGCGTTGCTATGCTTTATCTCACAAATGTTGTACCCTATGTTGTATAGGGCATGCCGCGACAGTATACGCGGAGCACGGCACACCTCCGTCTTACTGGCTCGATGGACCAGATTCCTGCTGGTAGTGGTGGTCCTGCGGACCGTGGGTTAGATTCTGATCAGCCTCCTGCTGGTCCTACCGGTGGACTGCCACTTACACGCCCCCGGTTCGTGAACAGTACCGGGCATCATCATCTGCGCAGCCTGACTCACAGGCTGTTCCGCCTACGGATAGGATCGAAAGGTTGATGTTGATGATGCATCAGCAACAGATGCAGCAGCAACAGATACAGCAGCAGCAGCACCAGCAGCTTATGGCTTCTATTGCTGAGGCCTTATCCCAGGGTGGTAGTGCGACTCCACCTACGACATCCGCACGTCCTGCTGAGCATTTGGAGCCTCCTGCTCAGTTTGAGGATGTGCCTCTGCCCACACCCGTCGCACCTCCTATGGAGATGTTGGTACCCGCGGTTTACTCGAGCGATTTCAGCGCTTGAGGCCTCCCTCATTCATGGGTTCTCACAGACCCGAGGAGGCAGAGTTTTGGCTTGACCGCATCTCCAAGATGCTACGGATGCTTCATGTACAGAGGCAGAGCAGGTCGAGTTGGCCTCTTTCATGTTCGAGAGGGAGGCCAGCTAATGGTGGGATAGCGTGTTGCGGTCTGTCGTAGAGGGTTATGTGTGGACCTGGGAGGCATTCGAGTTCCGGTTCCACGAGAAATATTACCCGCAGACTTACCGACATGAGCGGGAGGATGAGTTCCTGCGTCTCAGGCAGGGAGGCATGACGGTTACTAAGTAATAACACCGCTTCACAGAGTTGGGCCGTTTTGTCCCGACTATCCTCGTCAATGAGCAGATGCGGATGCGTCGCTTTTCTGGAGGTTTGCGACCTGACATACGATCGAAGATATGCTGCCTCAGTATACCTACTTATGCGGCCCTGGTTCACATGTCTATGATGGCCAAGCAGGATGTGGACCGGTTGGCCCGTTCTCGTGGTGCTATGGTTGTGAGACCACGACACGAGGTATAGAGCAGGCCTATCCTAGGCAAGAGGCCTCGTGCTGACTCGCCTCCCAGGATCGCAGCGCCAGTGGCTTCGATGAGACGCCTTATTGTGACCTGCACGTACTGCAGGAAACAGGGTCATCCTATTGGGAGTTGTTTCGCGCGGATGAAGGATAGTGGTTTCTCTCCGCCGCAGATGTTGGATGGTTCTCGCCTGCAGGCCTTATCGACTCCACCTCTACAGACTGTCCCTGCTCATCCTTCCTTCCGACATCCTGTATCACGTTTCAGGCCGTCGCAACGGCCCTTGGCTCCTCAGCCGAACCGTCAGCAGCAGGCTCGCGTACATACGCTCGTTGCTGAGGCACTGAGACGTCGTTTTCGGCCCCGACAGGTTTTGAGGGTATGACTCACATTCACGGTACTTCCGTTTCCTTGTTGGTGGACACTGGTCCACTACTTCTATTATTTCTTGTGGGACAGTTAAACGTCTATCTTTGCGTACTATTCCCACTAAGGGATTGAGACTCACTACGGCCACTGGGACTTTTTCGAATGTCGCACGGTTATGTGAGGGTTGCTCTGTGGATTTGGGTAGCAGCACAGTGCTCGTCGACCTCATTGTTGCTCCACTATGGCACTACGACGTTATCCTCGGTATGGACTGGCTCGCTAAGATGAGGGCAGAGATAGATTGTGATACTCGGATCGTGACTGCCTATGGAATTGACGACACAGCTTTCACGTTTCCAGTGCAGGTCAGTTGGCCCTGCCGTGTTGACTGTTATACTGCTTTATTAGTGCCGATCGATGGTCCGACATTGGAAGATACGCCGGTGGTTCGGGAATTTATAGATGTGTTTAAGACTATTCCTAGTTTACATCCTCGGCACGAAATCGATTTTACCATTGATCTTACGCCTGGTGCGACACCCATCTCATTACCGACTTATCGTATGCCTCCATGTGAGATGGAGGAGCTGCGGAGACAGATTGACGAGCTTGTAGAGAAGGGCTTCATACGACCTAGTGTGTCTCCCCGGGGAGCACCTGTACTATTTGTGAAGAAGAAGGACGGGTCACTACGGTTATGTATTGATTACCGTAGGTTGAACCAGGTCACGGTGAAGAACAAGTATCCTTTGCCCAGGATAGATGATCTGTTTGATCAGTTGAGGGGGGCGAAGTATTTTTCAAAGATTGATCTACAGTCGGGGTACCACTAGTTGCGCGTCAGAGATGAGGACGTTCAGAAGACAACCTTCAAGACGTGCTTTGGGCACTACGAGTTCCTAGTGATGTCGTTCGGCCTTACGAATGCACCAGCCGTGTTCATGGACCTGATGAACCGGGTATTTCGGCCTTTCCTATACCGATTCGTCATCGTCTTTATTGATGACATTTTGATATACTCTACGAGTCGGGAGGAGCAGGTGCTGGCTACGCTGAAGAAGAACCAGTTGTTCGCACAGTACAAGAAGTGCGACTTCTGGCAAGAGGAAATCAAGTTCCTCGGACATGTAGTGTCCAAGGATGGGATAGCAGTGGACCTTACTAAAGTAGCCGCTGTTCAGGATTGGCAGCAGCCTGGCTCGGTTACCGAGATGAGGAGTTTTCTTGGTCTAGCAGGGTATTACAGGCACTTCATTTGGGATTTCTCGAAGATTGTCAGGCCATTGTCTCAGTTGATCCGGAAGGACCTGAAGTTCGCCTGGAATGAGAAGGCGGAAGCAGCTTTCAAGGAGCTGAAGGACAAGTTGACGTCCGCCCTGTGCTAGTATTGCCAGAGCAAGGGGAGAAATACACGATATACACTGACGCGTCTCGCGTTGGTTTGGGTTGTGTCCTGATGCAGAAGGACAGGGTGATTTCGTATGCCTTGAGACAATTAAGGAAGCACGAGGAGAATTACCCTACACACGACCTGGAGTTGGCAGCTGTCATCTTTGCATTGAAGCTCTGGAGACATTACCTCTACGGAGAGGAGTTCGAGCTTTTTGTGACCACAAGAGCCTTAAGTACATATTCACACAGCGAGACTTAATATGAGACAACGCCGATGGATGGAGACCGTGAAGGACTTCAAGTTCGAGGTTTCCTACCATCCTGGCAACGCGAACCTTGTGGCAGACGCGTTGAGCCGCAAGAAGGCTATAGCATTTGCGGCACCGTTGATAATAGCTGAGTGGGACATGGTTGAGTTTGTGAGGGACTTCGAGTAGAGACTCACTGTGGAGGAGCCATTTGAGTGTGTTGCGCACGTTCGGGTGCGACCACTTATTGACGACAAGATTATTGAGGCCCAGGAGGGCGATGTGCGGCTGTCTGAGCTTCGAGAGCAAGCTAGCGACGCCGAGGACTCCGAGTGGAGAGTTGGTTCTGATGGGGGTCTACGATTCCGTGGCCGCCTATGCGTTCCTGACATGCCTGACTTGAGACGCGAGCTTCTCGAGTCTGCCCATAACTCGAAGCTTGCGATGCATCCTGGTAGCACGAAGATGTACCGGGATATGAGACGGTCGTATTGGTGGGATAACATGAAGACCCACATCGCTGAGTATGTGTCTCGTTGTCTGACGTGCCAGCAGGTCAAGGCAGAACATCGCCGACCTCCTGGACTGCTTCAGCCCATGCCCATAGTAGAGTGGAAGTGGGACTTCATCTCCATGGATTTCATATCTGGGCTGCCGAAGACGAGGAAGGGACACGATTCCATTTGGGTGATTGTGGACCGGTTGACCAAATCGGCCCATTTTCTCCCTATCAGAGTCACGAACTCTGCAGACGAGCTGGCTAGATTGTATATGAGAGAGATTGTGCGTCTGCATGGAGTTCCACTTGAGATTGTGTCGGACAGAGACACTCGGTTCACATCTATCTTCTGGACTCGTATCCAGGAAGCGATGGGTGTGAAGTTGAAGTTCAGTACGGCGTTTCATCCTCATACTGATGGGCAGACAGAGCGGGTGAATCAAATTTTGGAGGATATGTTGCGGGCATGTGTGTTGGACTTCAAGGATAGCTGGGATGACTGTCTTCCTTACGCAGAGTTCGCCTACAACAACAGCTTCCAGGCGAGTATTGGTATGGCGCCATATGAGGCCCTGTATGGTCGTCCTTGTAGAGCACCGCATTGTTGGGCTGAGGTTGGCGAGCGTAGTCTGATTGGCCCGGAGTTGGTACAGGCGACTACAGAGAAGGTCGACATTATCAGGCATCGACTACTTACAGCTCAAAGCAGGCAGAAGAGTTACGCCGATACGAGGCGGTGACCGCTTGAGTTCGAGGTCGGGGATCATGTATTCCTCCGAGTTTCCCCTATGAAGGGAGTCCTTCGGTTTGGAAAGAAGGGGAAGCTCACACCGAGGTTTATCGGTCTGTTTTAGATACTGGATCGAGTGGGTGATGTGGCGTATCGTCTCGCTTTACCCACGCCACTTGCAGCTGTACACAACGTATTTCATGTATCTATGCTGAAGAAGTACATTCCTGATCCTTCACATATCATCAGATGGGAGCAAGTACAACTGAGCAAGGATGCTACGTATGAGTTGCGCCCGACGTGTATCCTTGACAGGAAGGAGCAGGTACTACGTAGCAAGGTCATTCCACTTGTGAAGGTACTATGGACGCATCATTTAGAGGAGGAAGCTACTTGGGAGACTGAGGCCGAGGTCAGGAAGAACTACCCTCAGATTCTCGAGGAATACGAAAAGGTACAAATTTCGAGGACGAAATTTTTGTTTAAGGGGGGTAGATTGTAACGACTCGTAAATTTTCGTACAAGGGTTCGAGTATCACCTCGACCAGAAATCACTTAGGATTAAATCATTTCGAAATTTAACAAAGTTAACTAAGTGCTAAACTAGATTAGCCATAAAATCCATTGGAATCGCTTTAAATACGATCTGCAAGACCCAAAACTTGTAGAATCATTGACGCTAGGTTACCCTAAAGTCTAGGATCAAACTCATTACCCGACTGCTCTCGGGAACGAATTGAAACTCCGTATCAGGTCTAGACCGCACATCGAGAGTCCAAATAATACGAAGTTAAGAAATCAGGACCGCCTCGCTGGGCTTGACAACCATCTCGGAAATCAAGTCCAGACGATGTCCCACGGCCGTTCGCTCGAGTCCGGAGCGAGGGAGTGTGAAAACTCCTATTTTCTTTACAAAATAAATATCTTGAATAGTGATCTGGCACGTATCGCTTGCGTACATTTTATAAGCAACCAGACCGTCAGAATCTGACCCAAATACACCCTCGGATCAGGAAAAATTTCAGGAACATTTACATGTACTTGGAATTTCGGATCGAGGCCCACTGACCGTTGAACTGAAAATGGTCCGCCACGCGTGATCTGGGATTCCGACCGAGACGAAAACGTAACCCCACGTAGATCCAAGGTTAGTGAGCTTAAGTCCGACGTTTGGCTCAAGGAGGGCCGCTAGAAACCTCTTTTGAGCTGGAACAATGCCGATTTGATTATAATGTAAGTATACCTTGAACATAAGTCTATTCCAGAGAGTTTTTAGGCTATATAAGGACCTTAGGGTAGCCTCTCTCACAGCCATACGAATTTGGGATAAAACCCTAAGGAGAAGAGGGAAAAGAGAGAGAAAGCTTGAGATTTGTGCGAGAATCTTCCTCCTACTGTTTTTGACCACCACACGGGCTGCACCACCCCTTCCTTGACGTTTTCCCGACAATACCAACTCCGTTTTAAGGTAAGAAACCCTAACCCTAGATCTGTTTGGGAGCGTGAAGGTTATAGGTTATGAAATAGCTAACCGGTTTCACTCTTTAGGCTATAAAACTGCCGAATACGGAAGCCCACCAAACCTTGCTGATCCGTGGTGATTCCAAGGTGCAAGGTGAGGACTTTCGGTGTATAGGTTACAGTTTTCAACGCTTTCAATGTCAGATAATGATAGATTCATGATTTTCATGTATTTGCACATGTACAAAGTGCTTTCCGTTTCCTGTTTCGATTAAAGATGCAAAATATTGAATTTTACATACTCTAGGTATACGTAGAAATGCCGTATACGTACACATTTTGGAAATGTGTTTGCCATGATTAATTGTTGTATGATTATATAGTATATGGATAAAATACTTATTTGGCAAAAGGAATCGTCGTAATACATGTTTGCTTATATACACTATGTATGGTGAAATTGTGTATTCTAGAAAATACCGCATATGTATAAATTTTGGAGATGTAATTGTCATGATTATTTGCTGTGTGAATATGATATACACGGATAAAATACTAGGTTGGTGAAAGGACAGCCCTAATACATATTTTACTAACATACGTCATGTATGTTGAAATAGTGCACTCTAAGTGTTTGTGAAATTGCTTGTGGGAGTAAGTGCTTAGATGTTAGTGCCTTAGGTAGGTGCTGAGATGGGGTTCTCAACTACCTTAGAGACACGTATGATTCCCTCCATGTGGTTGTTTACTCTAACCACTCACTTATGAAATATATGTGTTTGTATCCCTATTTGTATAGTGCTCTATAACATGCTTTTTAACATGCTTTGTAACTTGTTTCATAACATGCTTTATAATATGCTTTATGACATGCTTGCTAGCGTGCTTGAATTACTTTGTTTATCATGCTTTACTCCACATGCTATGGTTGAGAATTGATTGAGTTTGGGACTATGTCCATAGTCCAGACTTCGGTACCAGACTTGAGATCGTGGTTGAGATTCATCTCGCCACATATGATGTGTTTGGCGAACCCGTGTCGTACTTCGGTTGGCGATAGTGGTTGGCCACACGAAGTGCTTCTGCGCTTCATATCGCTCAACTTGTTGTGCGCTCGAGCTAGCCGAGCACGTCAAGTAACCCGTGTGTCTTATGTATGTTCACCATGTTTGGTCGCTAATGCTTGAACCTAGGGTACCAAACTTACCAGTGAGAATCCCGTTAACCATGGTACCTCGATCCGCTAAGACTCATGAGCCGGGCATGGTGGTATGGGACACCGTGGTCGAGCTGTCGGCCTACGCTGGGGCCACGTGCCTCCCCGTAGTGACCAGTGAGCAACCAGACTCGTGAGCCGATTATGGTGGTATGGGACACTATATTCGTGCTGTCGGCCTACATTGATAAGGTGATGGGGGAGCGGTGCAACCTTTGTGTGTAACAGCCCTGGTAGCCCTTTGTAGTGACCTCGAGCATACTCTGAAATCGCAGTGAGCCTTAGGGTTTTGCCGCGGTATATAGAGTATGAACTAGGCCTGTTTCTGTATAGTGATGAATCGTTAAAGAGGTGATGGGGGAGTGGTGTAACCTTTGTGCGTAACAGCCCTGACAGCCTTTGCAGTGACCTAGAAAACACACTATCGTCTGATATTAACTAGGACTGACGACCCTAGAATGGATCATGTTTGGGAATGATACAAGGGAGGTACCTTAGTTTCCCAATCCTGCTGTTTGAAATGGACTAATTAAAAACTCGGTAATCATGCTCATCATGCATTGCATGTGCCTGGAAGATGTGGAGCACTGAGGGATGAAAGCATGCCGCGAACGTGAGATGGTGTCGCACGAGGGAGGGTGTGGTGAGGGCATCCATCATACCTGCATCCATACTTGCATTAATAAGAGTAGCTAGGAGTGTTTGATTTTACTGCTTTATCATTACTGCTTGACTGTGTTGATAACATGTTAACCTATGCTTTATTGTTCCACTGAGTTAGCTACTCACTCCCACGTTACGGGACGGTGTTGCGCACACCAACCAGACTCTGTCTCAGGTTTAGACGAGCCGACGACTCAGGAGGCGGAGCCTGATTATGACGAGGACCAGGAGGAGTTCTCTTATATGCAGTACTATGGCGGCTTCGACTAGGCTGCCGGACTGACGGGATTTGCAGGGATCGCTTCTTAGATTATTTTTGACATTTTGTTCACAAAACAAACATATGTATATGGTAACTCAGATAGATTCATACTCTGGAGAACAAAAATGATTTTTGTTTCATTACATACATGTATATGTAGTTCAGTCTTCCACTTGCCTGTATACAAATGATCTAGAGTATGAGTTACTATTTTTGGTATAATCTCACTCATGTTTATTGTTCTAACACAAACAACATTTAATCAGCATTATTTATGTTGCATAAGTGATGCGTTGGAACTCGGGAGTTGAGTTATACTCGACCCCCGATTTTCAGGGTGTTACATTATATCCGGAATATCCATCAAGAAAACTATATAAGGAGTGACCTGCTGCACTTCCTAAAACTTGATCAATGAATGGTAGAGGAAAATGACCTTCTTTGTGACTTGGTTCAATTTTCTATAGTCAATGCAAACACGTCAACCTATGGTGACACGTGTTGGTATGAGTTCATTATTAGAATTTTGCACGATAGTTATTCCGGATTTCTTTGGGACTACTTGAGTTGGACTCACCCAAACACTATCAGATATTGGGTAGATGATTCCCACATCCAACAATTTGATCACTTCATTTTTTATAACTTCCATCATGTTTGGATTGAGATGTCTTTGAGGTTGTCTAATTGGTTTGGCGTCCTCATCGAGGTGGATCCGATGGGTGCATATGGAAGGGCTTATACCCTTGATGTTAAAAATGGTCCAGTCCAAGGCTCTTTTGTGGTCCCTTAGAACATTCAACAATTTAATCTCTTGATCGTTGTCTAAAAATGAAGAGATCACCATAGGATAAGTTTTATTTTCACCTAAGTATACATAAGCTCATTTGGTAGTGGTTTTAAATCAATCTTTGGAACATTGGTTGGTGATGGCAAAGGTTGCGAGTCCTCGATAGATAGAATTTGAGTGCGCGATCCCCATTGGTATATATCAATCTCTTGGGTGGTAGTGCTCTCATTATCATCATAAATTTCAGCAAGTACTTTTCTAAATCATAACTTTTCAAGTCTCCAAAGACTTGAATCAATTTCTTAGTCAGACTAGGTTCCAATTCCTCTTCTTCTATCAAGCAATCTATGAAATTCAGCTCATGGATCTCATTATTGTCAATGGGCTGCTTACATAGATTGAAAATATTTAGCTCTAGAGTCATGTTACCAAAAGACAAGTTTATCATTCCACTCCTGTAATTTATTATTGCATTTGAAGTTGCTAGGAATGAGCGGCCTAAAATGATGGGAACTTGAGCGCTAGCATTTACACATAGTTCAGTGTCTAGTACAATAAAATCCACGGGGAAGTAGAATTTCTCTACTTAGACTAGCACGTCCTCTAAAATTTCCCTTGGTATCTTAATGGGTTATCGAGTTGGAGTGTAATTGTGGTTGGTTTAAGCTCGCTTAACCCCATTTGTTGGTAAATCGAATAAGGTACTAAGTTGACACTTGCACCAAAATCTAGCAAAGCATGCTCAATTTGAAAATTCCCAATACTACAAGGAATAGTGAGACTCCCGGGTCTTTGTATTTGAGTACGGCCCTTTGTTGAATGATAGCGCCCCACTTTCTCAGTAAGGAAGGTCTTTTCATGCACATTTAATTTCCTCTTTACACTGCATAAGTCCTTGAGATATTTAACATATAATCAAATTTGTCTAATGACATCAAGTAGAGGAATATTGAGACAATAACCTTTTGGAGCACATCCAACACCTCTTGATATTTCATGGGGATAGTTGGGTTCCGAAGTCTAGATGGGAATGGAACTGGAGGCTCATGTGATTGTCTCTTTATCCTTTCATTTTTACGACTCTTGAACCAAGCCGGTTCATCATTCTCTTAAGACGGTGGTTCATCCTCCGGTATTTCTACCGGTTGCATTATCTTGTTATCGACCTCTTTTCTACTTCTTAAGGTAATGATGGTCTTGGCTTGTTTATGATGTAGCTTGTTTGGATTTGAGTCTCCAATGAAATGTATATTTCTAGGGTTTGGCACAGGTTGAGAAGGAATGGTGTCTTTTTCTCTAGTATTTAGTTGAGTCTCAATCCTAACCACGACCGTCTTTAATTCTTGATTTGATTGGATTAGAGACTAATTCATTTGAGCTTGAAAGTTCATGAATGCGGTTAATGCATCCTCTGCAGATGATCGCTTTAATGGGGGCACATATGGTGCATTGTTAGGTGCCTCAAAGAAGTTGTTTTGTGGAGGGCCTTGGCGTGCATTGGGCGCATTAATTTGTGGTCCATTCCTCCTACTAATATTAGGATGGTTACGCCAATTTAGATTGTACGTGTTTCCTATTGGTTGCATAACTGACCTTTGGTAGTTATTTATAGTATTTGCTTGCCCATGCTCATGCGTGATATTTTGTCCAACTGGGATTATTAGACAATCCTTTGTGTCATGGTCTGCACCACTACAAATGCTACAAAAATTACTTAAGGAAGTGTTTTCTTTAACCATATCAACCTTCCTAATTTCCAAGGCTTCGACCTTTCTAGTCAATGCAGCGAATTTTGCATTAAGGTCATCTTCCTCTCTTAGGACACACATCCCCACTTTCTCTCTAGGAATGGGTCAAGTTTGATTTGGTTTAGCAGAGACATCCCATGTTTGAGTATTTTCTGCTAATATGTCTAGAAAATCCCAAGCCTCATTATGATCTTTATCGAGAAAGGTTCCACCACACATCATCTCTATGAACTGACGGGTGTCCATGGTGAGCCCTTTTCGGAACGCATCAATCAAGTGTCATGGTTCATAACTATGATGTGGGCAAGTGAGTAGAAGGTCTTTGAAGCACTCTCAAGCTTGAAAAAATAGTTCCTTCCCCTTTTGGGAGAACGACATGATTTCTTGTTTCAGTACATTTGTTTTGTGTCGGGAAAGAATTTTTTTTCAAAAACTCTCTACTTATGGCTTGCCATGTAGTGATGGTATGATGTCTTCGAGAGTTGAGCCATGCTTTGGCCCTATCCTTTAGAGAAAATGAGAATAACCTAAGTTTGAGTACGTCCCTATTGCCATTGTTTACTTGTAATGTTGCAATTACTTCCTCAAAGTCCTTAAGGTGCAAGCAGGGGCTTTCAGAATCCAAGCCATGAAATTTAGGAATCAATTGAATCACACCTGGTTTAAAATCAATGTTCCCTGTGTGAGTAAGGAACACTATGCAAGATGGTAAAGTTGATATCTCAAGGCGTAGATGTTCACGTAAAGTCTGTGGTTGGTTTAACAGATTTGTATGAACTTCATGCTTATCCTCAAGAGGAGGATTACGTTGATTTTCTCTATTTTGATTTATAGTTGGATCTGGCAGATTTGGATTTGAATTATCAATTGGGTCTGCCATGGAATCCAAGTAATGTTGAGTGCCTCTTTTAAGTGAATGATCAAGTCCTGGAACTAGTTCGCCTTTGGAGGTGAGTCAATTGTTTTGATCCCTACTCCAACGAGACATAAACCATCCACACCACATAACAAATACTACTAATTCAAATAGCAAGTATGATACTTAAAATAAAAATAAAAACTTAACCAACAACCCAGGTGGCAGGGCCGACCATGAGGGTTCAATTCATAAATAAAAATAAATCAACAACCCAGGCAGCAGGCCGACCATAAGGGTTCAATCCACAAAGCAAAATAAATCAACAACCTAGGTGGCAGGGCCGACCATGAGGGTTAAATCCACAAAGCAAAAATAAATCAACAACCCATGTGGCAGAGCCGACCATAAGGGTTCAAACCACAAAATAAAAATAAAAAATAAATCAACAAAAGTAAAACTAATGCAGAAATTAAACTATGTTAATCTGGAAAATAGATTCAGCGGATAATCTTTGTGATCAAACAGCAACTTTAGGACAACCATAGCACTTGGGTGATAAAATCCCAAGCAGGGCAACCTTACGTCACAGTTAGTGCTTGAAAGACCCAACTGAATTTACTTTCAAAGAAAAACAGAAAATCTACATAAATTTTGGAGGGTTTAGAAGAGAACTTACCTTAGAAAAGAACCTACCTTAACTATCTTATACAGATCTAATCTATCTCAGTCTCTCCCCGGCAACGGCACCAAAAACTTGATTGCTTGCTTCTAAGTGTAGAAGTTTGTAAGTAATATCCCGTGAATACAGGGTCGATCCCACAAGGAGATGAATTACGAGAAGGAGAAAATCAAATGCAAAACAAACTAAGTAAAAAAAACTAAACTAATGATTTGATTTTGAGAGTTTTGAATGGATGTAATTCAACTGAATTAAAAAAACACCCAAGCTTCAAAGTTCCACACAGAGGTTAATGTTTCAAAATCATGATGACTTGGATAACACAAATAGGATCTGAGCACTATGGTCGGCCTAATCAGAAAATAAAACGATTTAAACATTTTAAATAAATGATATAAAAGATTAGAAAATCATGGATTTGCACCATTGATATATATTCTCAAGTACTACTGATTTTAAGAATTCAATATCCATAAGATAATGAATATCAAAGAAATGTAGCAGATTGAGAACCTCTCCTATCTAGGAAATCTAATTGATCCAAAGTAGGCTGCGGATCTCATATGATGAAAACATATGGATCTCACATGAGGATAAAAAACTAAATCTAAACAACTGATAACATGCATTCACCATTCTTTTCATCATTAAAATAATCAATCATCATAACTATGAAAATATTAAACCAATGTGCTTCCCTTCTAGCTTGGGCTAGAGGGAACTTAGAAAAACATAATTAAATTACAAAATAGAAAATTAACAAGAAAGAAATAAATGCAAATAGAAAAGATCTAAAAGAAAAAAATAATTTATAAAACTTTAATAAAATTGAAAACTCTCTAAAAATCCTAAATCTTGCTCTTGAATGCTTTGAATGATGCTTAGGAATGCCCTGGGAAGGCCTATTCATAAGTGAGGAACTCCAACTTTCGCACCTAGTTGGAAAACTCTAGAAACTACCTCAAATTTACGCAGTTTGGTAAAATAGACTTCACTCTGCGCAGTTTTCCAAAATAACCCAGAGTTTCAGAATATGCTTTTTTAGGATGATTTCAAGATTCATTTTCTTCACTTCAAATCCTTGATTCTCTTCATTCCTCACTTGGTTTTCATGGATCTTTGGCATGCGAATTCTTCAATCTTGGTCTCCTAAGATCCATCCCTTGCCCTGGTGATTCTTGAGCATCAAATCTATGCTTTTAGCACCCTTTTCAATCTAAGCTCTTAAATTCACCTTGCAACACAAACTTGAGTAAAATAGAACATTAAGTTGATTCATGTTTATAAAACCAAGATATAAATGGAGAAAATTATGCAATATTTGAGTCTCAACAGCGTGACCACGCGACAGCGGTCTGTTGTGAGAGTCCGCGCCAATGTAACCACCCCATTTTATTTTATTTTGTTTTATGTTTTTGTTAGTCGAAGACCTTTATACAAACATCCAACCTCGATCAAAATAGAAAATATAGCGAATCCTTAAAAATACTACAAATTAGATAGTCCTTACCCCATTCATGGTAGAAGTGTTGAATTTCGGGGATGAAATTCCCTTTAAGGGGGGTAGATTGTAACACCCCGTACTTTTTAGTGCTCGAGTGTTATTATGAAAACCCCAACTTGGTATAGACATAAATCTACCTTACGCAAACATCTAACTTCATGCTAGACTAACTCTAATCATTTAGGAGTAAACGTCACCCATGGGTCGAGCTATCTAACTATCTAATCATAAACAAAAAGTTAGATTCTCAACTACAAAGGCCTTATGACGCTTGGAACGGGTGAGAAACTCTTTTGGGACAATTTTGTGTTGAATCCCAAGATCTGATTCTTAAAATTTACAATTGATCATTGGATTTGAGATCAGTTAAAACCTCACATCATAATGTGAGGGGTCTGATCATCAAAATCTGATCTTAGATTTAGATAGAGACTTTAAAGGACTCCTGGATCATTGCGGATCTATCTTGAAATGATTCAATCATTCAGATTCATGATTGTCTGTTCAATTGAAATGCAGGAACATCCAACTATAAAAATAATCATGAAATAAACTACTAATGTCTATTACTGTTGATGGTCAGATTGAAATTGATCTGACCGTCGAATCAACGTAATCAACACTTCAAGACTGTAAATCAATCGTTATGAGCTACCTTAGCTTTAGATCAACCTCATTCCAGGACTCGTGGCCCAGAACAGGTAGACTAATTGGATGAATGGAGTGGATCTCATTCATATACATCAATGTGGGCCCCACCTTAACTGTGTGTGCATAATGGGTGCATGCACTCGCTGCACACTGGATCCGCCAACCCGGTCAACAGACGCTGACCCGATAACACCCAAATAGGAGAGATTTTTCTCTCTTTTTCCACCTGAGCAGATTCGAATGAACACCGTTCATGGGCGTCAATTGTGACCCCACCATAAGCGATCATCAAGATGATCAGAAACATCCATCGTATCCGCGACACACGATTGACAAAATGACAGTGACCTCCGCACGTTTACTCCCATGTGCAAACACACAATCAGGGATGTAACAGGCTACTGTTCACAACCCCAAGTGTAGGGTCGCTATGTAGTAATAATCTCGGTGAGACTGAGGTCGAATCCACAGGGACTAATCTCGTGTGTTTTCTGAAAAAAACTAAAATTGAAACTAGGAGAAGATAAATCTAGAATAAGGGAAGTAATTGTGAATAAGGTGAAACTATCAATTAAAAGGAACTAGGGTGCCAAGGATCCACTTGTAGGATCTCACGATGCTAACTTACTTGATTCAAGGACACAACTGGAATCAGAGTCCTATCTTATCCAATTGGTAAGAAGACATTTGTCAGATCTCTAAACTTCTCATGGATCTAATCATCAATGGATGAGAGTTGTGAGGATTTGGAAGTGCTTCCATCACCTAACCATGCCCAGGAGACAAAGTAAACAACAAGATTTACCATTCCCATAATCAATCATAAGAGAATTGTGAAGGTTAGGAAGGATTCCATCATCCTACCATGCCCAAGGGACGATGGTGAACAATGAGACTTACTAATTTCACAGGAAAAGAAGATATTCAAAGCTATCGCAGATCTATTGTAATTTGTCACAACATACCATTAAAAACTAAAAATATTCCTTATAATTAAACTAGAATCCAAGAGAGTTCAACAAAACATGAATCAAAACAAAGATAACATCCCAATTACACTACAAGCTTCACCTCTTAACCCTAGCCAAGAGGTTTAGCCAACCATAAATATGATTGAACTAAAATCTCTTAAGAAAAGCATAAAAACAACTAAAAACAAATAAGGAAGAGAAGAAAAACTCTTGGCGGCGGCTCTCCACACTTTTGCTCCACTCCTCAAACCCTAGATGATGCCTAAGAACATCCTAGAGACTCTTATTTATAGTTGTGCATACCCCTCTTATGCACCGACATGAAATTTCCAGAAACCACTTGCGAAAGGCTTCACTTTACGCAATTCGCGTCGGCCTTGCGCAACAACTCTATGCGATTTCGGTAGCACCGAGGTCGTATCTGAAAATTGTTGCATCTAAAATTGTATGTGCAGAGTACTTAGGTAGCAAAATGTGTTACCGAAGTTGGCTTTGGTGGTACTGAATTAAGCTTAAGTAGCACCGAATTAAGCTGTTTTCTTGCTAGACTATTTTTTGCAATTTAGATAGCTACCAAAGTTGGTTTAGGTAGCACCAAAATTAGTTGTTTTTCTATTGTTTTACTTGTGCTCTTGCCAATCTTTGCTCCATCATTTGTACTTGGTTTCCTTGGATCTTGGGCATAAGAATTCTCCGTTTTTGGTCTCCTAAAATCTATCCTTGGTGTCTTTTGAGCATCAAATCCATGCTTTTGGCACTCTTTTCAATCTAAGCTCTTAAATTCACATTGCAACACAAACATGTATAAAATAGGATATTAAACATTATCATGTTCATAAAACCAAGTAATAAATGGGGGATAATATGCAATATTTGACCCTCAACAGCTACGTGCGACTGTTTTTCTAAAAATGGAAACCCCGCCTATTTTCCTTGCCACACTAGCATTTCCCACATCTTAAACATTCATTTCGGGAGATCCCAACCCTCCATAAATTCCGCATCTCAGGGTTTTTTTCTTAACAACGACTTGGGACTGTTGCGGCGGAAGAAATTCACGCCCCACTGAGGAGATGCTCGTAGCCATCCAAATGGTAGGTCCCACAAGATCCTTCCAACCCATCCGAACCATCTAAACGTTGTTAATCATTAGATCAACCATTCATAAGATATCCGCCATTAACATCGGAGCCATCTTCACCGTTTGTCCGAAAAACCCATCACACTCTAGTGGGTCCCATTCATTGATCTAAGACATTCATTATGTGGCCCAGAGTCCCAGAAGCCCATCCATGTCGTCTGATCACAGCCATGAAAGCGTAATCCGCTCATATCGTTGCAAAATAGCACAGACCAAACAAGTAAAGACCATAACATTAGTTATGATTCAAACCCTCTAAAAGAGGATTAGTAAAGCCTTATAAAAGGTTGCCTTTTAGGGAAACTCTTTCCAAAAAAGGAAAGCCAAAAAGAGAAAGGGAGGCGCCGTTTACTCTACCGCACTGAGTTGCTGGAATGAGTCCAACTTGTTCCGAGTCACGTGCCGAGTCTAATGGGTTTGGTCTGAGTGCGACTAGAATTCCAGTTGAGGGAGAGAGCAAAGAAGAAGAAGAAAAAGAAGAAAAGGGAGAAGCGGCGTTGCCTTGACTGTTGTATCGAGTTGAGTAGACTCCGCTCGAATCGCTGCACGTTTGGGCGAGTCTAGGTTCACTCTCATCCAGTTGAAGAAGAAAAAAATAAAGAAAGGAGAGGAACCAAGGAGGATTCGAGTTGAGTTGCTGCCGAGTCAAGGGAATACAATTCGCTGAAACATAAGCTGATCGAGTTCCAATGGGTTGGATCGACTTGCTGAGTCAGGAAAGAAACGTGACGAGTCTGGTATGAGGCTAGACTCCTTACTGGCCGACTCAGGAAGTAGAAAAGAAGAAGAAGGAAAAAGATAAAAGGAGAAGAAAGAGTCCGAGAGAGAGAGAGAGAGAGAGAGAGAGAGAGAGAGAGAGAGAGATTTGGACCTTGGACCGTTGACTGGGCGAGAGGGCTTGACTCGCCGAGTCTAAGTCGGGTCAAGATGAGTTCAGTAAATCTTGATGAACCAAATGGAATAAGAAAGAAAAGAGAAGAAAGTAGAGGAAGGAGGAGATGGGGAGAGTGTGGCCTATTGAGTCGAACGGGTTTGACTCGTTGGGCTGAGATCGACCCGAGTTGGATGTGAATCTAGTCGATTCCAAACCTTGTCGAGTCGAGTTTCGCAACAAGGTGAGTCGATGTTCACCTCTTGTTATCATTTTTGTTATTATTATGGTGTTATTATTATCATTAGAATAATTTGTATGCTATTAAAATTATTATCATTATCATTATTAGATAATATTATCATTTCCATTTTGGTTTAGCATAATTATTAATATTAGTTCTTATTAGTCTTAGTATTTTTAGAATAGCTTTGATTCAGACTTTTCCCTTTTGAGTTTGAAGACTCCCCTTTCACAAATTTAGGTGGAGTATTCTTATGTTTAGGAGGAATACTTTTATCGTAGCCCAATCTTGATTGATCACCACATTTTCTGGATCCGAATAAGAGTTTTTCTAACTTATGATTACCTTGGGCATACCTCCAAGTGTCGTTTAAACTCAAAAGTGAAGAGACTTCAAGTTTTAGTTTTTCATTGTTGTTTTATCATTATTAATTTTATTATCATTTATAGCATTTATTAAACTCTTATTTTTATGATATTAGATATTGTTGGGAAATTAATACTAATTCACAAATTATCATTAATAATATTATTTTATTCTTTGCGCAAAAGTTAGAGTTCAAGTTTTAAAGCCTACACTTAGATTTAGATTGCTGGATAAAGCCCAAAATTTTACATAATCCAAACCTTAAGCTTTAATTATAACCATATAAATTTTGTTACATTATAATCTAACCACTCAAAGTATTCTAATTTTGTTAGATTTTGATTCTAGGGCACATACAACTATCTCTAACATTACCAGGAGACGAACCGACTCTTGAAAGATGAGGATCACCCTTCAAGCTTTTCTACACCATGATAGTTAGCTTAATTCATTTACTTTATTAGTTATCTAATACAACATGCAATAGCTTAATTTAGTTACTTTATTAGTTATCTACTACAACATGCAATGGAAATGATGATATTTCATATTTGAATGATTCTTCGCAAATGATTGATGGTTGGATTTAAATTCAAGTATTCGAACTTGCTATAAATCTCAAATATTCCTATTCCGTTTTAAACTGAACATTTTATCTATGTAAGTGCTATCGATATTGTACATGACTTGCATCATCACTTATGATTACTTTATGGTGTTTTTGGAGGGTCATCGAACTAGTGGCGAATTATGTAATGGAATAATTGAGATTATGTTGTGGACTTACCATCTTGTGGATTGCCTGTGCCTTTGTGGCTTTTTGGAGACAATCCCTTCTATCGCATCCTTAAATGGACTATTTGCCTTATATGGCTTAATTGACTATTTGCCCCTTTGCGACTTTTATGGATTATTTTCATATAATCCTGCGATGGTAAGTTCCACTTGTAGAACTATAATTGGCCACTAGTTGACGAAGATACCTTTAAAACACCTTATTTGTTAGTCTCATAAGTCGGGGATGGTGGTATGGAACACTATGCCCGAGCTGTCGACCTATGCTGGGTGACAAACCCCCCATAGTGACCTTTGAGCTTTCTAAAAATGGTTGTTTGAAATTGGAATAATAATGGTTGGGTTAATAATACATTTCATGGCATGCAAACTTTACCAGGTGCTCGATATAAGACATAGCGTTTCTTGGGTCATTATGGGCTATACCATAGAGTATTTTACCAGATGATCCCAAGTTGTTATCGAGTGCATTAGAACCACTATGGGTTGTCCTTATCGCATGGACTTTTCCAGGTAACTAGACCTCCTTAGGGCATACCTTTGAGTACTTTTCTGGGAGAATAGTTTACCTTAGGTGTCATCATTGCATGGTCTTTTCCAGCTGGCTAGTTCTCCTTAGGGTGTACCTTTGAGTACTTTTCTGGGTGACTAGTTCTCCTTGGGTGGCCTTTTTGCCAGCGGGATGTGCATCCCCAGGTCTGTGAGCATGTGCATGAATCCATGCATTTAAACAAGAATATCTTGGTGGAATTTATTCAATATATGCGTATCTGATGAACTTGTCTTTTTATTATGATGATTATTATGAAATATTCATTGTAGACTCTTCCTGATAACTATGCTTAAATATCTTGATGACATGATAAATCTTGAGGTTTATAACTCACTACGATAGCCATTGACACTATCAAAACATATTCAGTGTGCAGGAGACGCAGATGATGCGTATGCTAGTGTTCATGTGGAATACGAGGAGCTAGATGATCTTGTTACTCTCTGTTCCTGATTTCATTTGTATTTAATTTGTACTGTCATGTATTGTAAAATTTTAAGACATTAGTTTGTATGAGTTTTCGGGCAACCACTCGAATATTTGGTTGTGTATATTTGGACTCCCTCTTATACTTGATTTGTTTCTATTCCGCTAGATTACTAACTCTGATAAAGAAAAGAAAAAAATGTATGTGAAATTTGGGATATCTTAAAGGTTAACACTTGGGTTTTTGGAAAACGAGTAGTGTACTCAGGTTTCGGGAACCGGAGTGTTACATTTTGATTGAGGTAGATTTTTCATGAAGAATCTTTACAATCAAAACTTTAGTCATTGTTTTCTTCAAGGGTAAAAAAGGACCATCTTATTTTGGGTCAAATCTGCCCCCAATCTTACGTGTGACCATGATGGGTCATTTAAACATTAAAAACCATGTCTTCTTTCTTAAAGAATCGGCGTTTGACATTGCAAAATAGTATACTTTGCACAACAATTTTTTTTTTTTTTAATCACTTTTCTTTCTTCACGAACCATTCATGGCTTTCCCTTCAGCTTCTTTCCCCTACTCCCAACCCTAAACTAAAACCTCTGGAGAGAATACGAAGGGCAGTGGTTTCGGTATGGGGTTAAGAGGTATTATTTTCCATACCACATATATTTTTAATAGAAATTATGTTCATTACAACTTTCTTCCCTTTGCACCTTTCTTCTATACAAATTTGCCTTTATTGATAATCTTTTAGAGCATACTTTTAAGGGCATAATAGTTTTCAGTCTGATGCTCTAACGTATGGTGATAATGGCAGTAGTCTTTTTCTTTTGTTTTCTCTATCTTTTTAGGGCGTTTTGGCTAAGGTAACTCGATTGTTCCCACAATTAGTAATTAGTTTATTATATAAAGTATGTTTTCATTTGCAAATGCATACCCTTTATGGTTCTTATATCGTCTGGCTCTTTTATCTATTGCCTTTGTAAGGCTCGTATCCTAGCCCGTACTGTTCCGTCGACTCCCGCGATCCTTCCCGATGAATTCCGGCAACCTGTGACCAATAATCGACGTTTACGCACGATCCTAAGTCATATCCTGTAGATTTGAGTCGACTCAATCCGAGACTTGTACTATTGCGACTGCACTGTCACCGCGGTTCCAACGCCACGTCTTGCACACCGATCCGATACCCTGGCGAGGAGATGTGGGCCTGCGTTCAGTTCGAGGAAAAACACCACGCGTTTGCAATCCTAAGAGAATCTCTACGTCATATCCCATCAATCAATCAATCAATGCTTTCGTTCTCCTTAAGTCAAGCAACCCCAAGTCAACTGTCTCCCTCTCTCTCTCTTACACACCATACATGTTAAGTACACTATCACCTCACATCCATCACCTCTCTTACAACCACCCCTTCTCTCTCTCTCTTTCTCTTCACATTTTCCAAGCAACAAAAATTCCAAGCAAGAGTAGTACACATCCGAGCTTTTTCATGAGAAAAGTGAGTGTGTGTGGCCTACTTCACACCCCAAAATCCATCATCCTAGCCCTTCAACTCTCATCACCTTCCATCAAAGTGAGACACAAGGAGATCGGCGTTCCATCGAACTAAGAAGATCGAACGGTGGGTGCTTTATAAGCTAGATTTTCATGGTTTTTATGATGGGTCAAGTGAGGCCTACTGATTGATGGTATGGATCTCACATTGGACCCTAGATGTGGCCGGTGACCCACCTTAATTTTTATGATCATTTCATGATGGGGCCATTCTCCATGGACCCCATCATGATGTTTATTTTCCTTGCATAAAAAGGGGTCATCTAAACCTTCCATTTTGGTGGAGAAGGGATCTCCACCATTTATTTTGATCGGTGGGCCCATATGAAATGGGACCCACTTGATGTATGTTGTAAATCATGCAAGGGAGGGCCCATAGTGCCGCTGTCCCTCCATCATCACGTCTCTCTCTCTCTCTCTCTCCTTCCTTTATTTTGTGGCCCACTTAATGAGTGATGTGATGTCCAAACCATCCATCAAATAGACCCCATGGTTGTTTAAACCATGTGGGCCCTACCTTATGGATGTTAGGAAAAACACAAATATTAGAGTGATCTCGATCAAGTGGACCACGTCCACGTGGGACTCACTAGCCGTGGTCCCCACACATGGGACCCACCTTGATGACATATCCACGCTGTATGTCCATCGTCCAGGGATGCTAGACGTGGTTGCTGGAGAGTGAATAGTGAGTGGGTGTACTCACGTGAAAAGAAAAACATAAATATCAGTTTGATTCCAAGCCCTTTGGGTGGGCCACTCATGTAGGTCCCACCTTGATGTATGGGTCCAATCCATGCCGTCCATCCTATTTCTCATCCCATTTTAGGCGTTGAGCTGAAAAATGAAGCCAATCCGACTATCTGGCGGGCCATAACATAGAAAGCAGTGTGTTGTTACCATTGAAATCCACTTGATATTTCTACACACTGAAATACATTGAATATTGGGCTTGATGGGTTTGTCTTGAGCCCTAGAATCCAACGGCTGGGTCGGATTCCCCTGATGCAGACCCCACTTACGAAAAACCTCAAAAAAATATATTTTTAAGAAAAAAAATATATAAAACAACAACAGCAGACACTGCTGCTGCTGACAACCAAAGGACGCGTAGCAGTGTCCTGCTGCGTGGGACTGGAGGCAGGGGGTCCCAACCGTGGGCCCCACCGTGATGTGTGTTGTCATCAACACCGTGCATTTGGGTGGGCCCCATTTAGGCAGTAGGCCCCTCTAAAAATCAGCCGTATGTGGAGCTCGGGTGGCCCACACCACATGAAACAGTGTTGATTGAACGTCTGCCATTGAAGCCCTTTTGGGTGACATAGAAGTTTTGGATCATTATGAAATTTGTTTTTCCTCTTTATCTGGGTTCGTGTGACCTTACCAACAGATTGGATGGTAAATAAACATTATGGTGGGCCCCACGTGGGACCGCACCCTGATGTTTATGGTTGGTCCACACCGTCCAGATAGCTGGACGGTGGGTTGTACCATGAAGTATGTGTTTCATCTGCGCCTACCCACCCTGTACGTGAGCTGTGTCCGTGCAGTGTGGGACCCACCTATAATGGATTAGATTGGCACGTGTACAACACACTAGCCATATGGCTGTGATGTGGTAGGTTATGTGGAGCCCACCTTGGTGACATATGTGGGATCCTCATTGATGTATGTATGGTATCCAAACCGTCCATCCAATTGGTAAGCCCATCGTAGGCTTAGGACTAAAAATGAGGCAGATTTATTAGGTGGACCACACCATAGAAAACAGTAGAGAGATGAACGCTCACCTTTGAAGTCCTTTTGGACCACAACAGTTTTGGATCAACTTAATATATGTTTTTCCTCCCAACCAGGTCTGTATGACCTTATGATCAGATTAGATGGAAAATAAATGTTATGGTGGGCCTTGAGAATTTAATGGTGGAAATCATTATCACCACTATTATTGGAGTGCGGTCCAGTTGATCTTTTGATATGATTTATTTATACATATATATTATATATTATATATACATATTGAATGTACTTGTGGCTGTCCGTTGAGACCCACCTTGGTATATATATGAGGCCCATATGATTAGGCCCATCTTGATGTATTTGTGGCCGTCTGTTAAGGCCCACCTTGATATATATGAGGCCCATGTTATGAGGCCCATTTGATGTATTGAAGGCCATGGGTGAACGCCAAATGGGATGTACACAAGCCCATTACAATGTGTGATTCTACCACGGTTTATGTAATGATGTTATGGCGGGCTATGCCTTGGGAGCAATGATGGTTTGACGCCCACATTGTAAGTACAATGTTGGTTAAATGTCCGCATTGTAACTCTCCTTAGGGCCCATTGATAGGCCCATACTTGCTGTGTGTAGGCCGTCTAGGCCCATCTGCATTATAAGGATAGTTCATTACTTTATAACATGCTTAATATAATTCCATGACTCATGTCATATGCATCATATGTATGCTTGATATGAGTAGTGACTGATCATAGCATATGCCATTGGACAAATTATTTATGAGACTCACTGATAGGATTACCCACATGAGCGCGTGGTATGCGCAGGATTGTTGCATGACTGGACAGTGTGATTTATGCATCTCACATATGTGTGACATGATCATTGTATGCCCTAGCGACATCAGGGCCGCAGCCTCCACAGGCACATCGTGGATGACCGGATTGGATACCGAAAATATTAGCTCTAGCACTGTGGGCACTTAGGATGTCCTTGGGTGAAAGTCCCAGAACCTTTTTGGTTCCAGGAGATGCTCCAATGTCTAGACCGAGTGGATACACGAGCGCCCGAGTGTCAAATACCAATAGGTCGCGTTTCGCACTGTGTCATGGTCGGTTGGAAGGGGTTGTGGCCTTATCCGCCCGAGTGAGGGGTTATAAGCTAGGCTGAGTTTGACCAGCTCACAAATGAATCCGCTATCGATGAGCCGGGTAGGTATTGGCAGACTACTGGTCAGGCGGATAGTGTGTCTATTCCGCTAGCTGGGCTGTGCGGCTAGGAAGGCGACAGTCAGTGTGGAGTGTACTAGACCCCGGTGATATCCTAGAGAGGAATTGTACTGATATGTGTACTTGATGAGGATTGACATGCTTACTTTGCATCTCGCATATGACATTTGACTACATAGGCCTTGCATCGCATAGCCTTGGTACAACTAATAGTATTCATGGACTTACCTGCATTTTTCTGCATTACTCTAATATTGCATTATACTGCATACTTGGCACTTGTCTTGTGCACACACTTACACCACCCTCTAAGCTTTTATAAGCTTATGCACGACCGTTGCGTGCAGGTGTCATTGGATCGCAGCAGCGCTGAGGCATTGTACTTAAAGTTCTTGGAGCTTTTTGAGCTCCAAAAATTTCCGATCAGATTATTTTGGAGCTTTTTTATCACCTTATTTCTCTTTCCACATTGTACTTAAAGTTTTTGATATAGTGGATATGTGGTGATGTTGTTTTGTGACTTGGTTATGCTTGTGGTTATGCTCCATCACAAAAGAAAAAATAAATTCATACTGAAAATCCTCCTTGTAGGATTCCAGGATCGGAATCTGGCATATGAGTGTCGGGATCCAAGAATGGGGCACTACGGAGGCTGTCGACGCTGGATTCGATGATCAAGAATTTTGTGAGCCCGGTTTCCGAGTTTGGGGCGTGACAACCTTGATCGTATCATTGTTCATACTTTCTCCACTGCTATTTCTTTGTTTACTTTAGGAGTCTTTCATTTTCTCTCATTTACTAGTGGTGTTTATTGATGTTCCATTAAAGATCTAGCATAGTGGCTTCATCTGAGAAGCTGACACTTTCTTAGTAATTATTTTAAGAGTATGGATCTTTGTAGCAAGATCACAAAAAGTTTGTATATTAGCACTTATTAGGCCAAACACCACTCCTGGCTCCATACAACCCAAACATAGTTTAACCTATTCTGATTCTCCTAAAAGTTGTTGACACGATGCCATCAGGGTTTTCCACTGGTCGATTAAGTTTTCAATTGGTTCGTCCTCTCATTCATGGATGGAAGTTAATTCGGTCAAGCTAACTACCTTGTCAGAAGAGAAAAAGTTTGCCATAAAGGCATCTTGCATTTGCTCCCAAGTATGTATAGATTTCAGAGCCAAAGCCGAATACTACATAAAGGCTTTTCCTATCAAGAATGACCCGAATAGCCATAAGAAATACTGATGAATTGTGGAGAAATTTCCCATAGTTGTTATGAAGTGCATCAGATGCTCCTTTGGTGAGTCGTCTCCATTAAACTTTTGAAAGTCTGAATATTTGAAATAGCGAGAAACTTCTCCTCTATTTCGTGAGGATATGGCGTCTGATATAGGAACCTTCTCTTCTGATCTTGTTCCCTTTCCAATCGATGTTTTCAATGCGGAAGCTTGCTCTGGATCTATTACTAGTGGTATCACGGGCGACAGTTCGCTTGTCATGATAACTTTCCCTTTATCTTTTTCAACTCTCGGTAAAATTGCGATGGACATCTTTATCGCTGTAATCGGTAGTGTGGGGAAATCTTTTCAGCTAAAGGGTGTTTCAGTCCTTCCCGAGTAGAGCGAAGGTGGAGTTAAGGAGGGATTACGCCTTGTGGTATTCCACATGATCGGTCCTCTTATCATACTTAGCAGGACTAAACTTTTTGTGGAAGGGGATCAGGCCTTTCTTTTCTTGGACATTATTATTGTCCATTCCTCTTTAGTTTTCTGCGTTGTGGGTGAACTAGAAATCACTCCCTCCATTGCTTGCGGTTGTTTGCTTCAGAATGTAGTAGACTCGACTTTCTTCAATATCTTCTTTGGTGACATTTTAGCCCCGCCCACATAAGCCATGGTAAACCCATTGGGTGTGAAGTAAACAGTCTTAGTAAGAAGGGAAGCCATTACGACCGCACAAGAATATGGTAGAAGGTACATTAAAACAACTCATCATTAGTTATACTGATTAATTCAAATTGCTTCTTATTTGAGAGATGAAGGGAGGAATGTTCCGATTGAAAGTCATCATTTTGGCACCTTCGCAACACCTTTTGATGATGAACATCTTCCAATTTTTTCAATGCTATTATTAAGTATAGATATCCCAGGTAGAGATTCTGGGTTTGATCCCTAGCAAAGTCACTATTTTGTTTCAATTAGAAACATGTTTTGAGGATTGAAATACCTATATTTTAACATAACCAGGAAAGATCAAATGAAGGAATGCTCGTCAAATAAGATTTTATTAATCTGGGTTCTTATTACATTTCTTACATTGCCCTTGATTCCAAAACAGGATACAATTAATTGTACAACATTAAGTGACAATTAATGATAGTAATTTCTGTAGCATTTCGGCCCCTTTGGAGTGTCTGTCAAAATGATAGAAGAGTTATGTGGGTTTGAAACCCTGACTTCATGCTGATATGCAATCTAAAAGACTTGAATTGATAATCCATAACCTTGATTGCACGGCTAACAACAACTTCGCTGAACAATTTGTGTTGGATTTCTGTTGCAGGGGCCACAACGTAGCCCTATTGCGCGGTCACACAACAGACTCAATTCTAGATACTTCTCATTTCTCCTTCTTCCACTCATGGACTTCTTAAAACCTGAATTCCAAGATTCTTCTACTCCATGAGTTCTCAAATGTTTCAAGTCCCCAAATGAGATGGGTGATGGGTATTTATAGACATTCGCACATGTGAAACTCTGAATTTCATGCCACATTTCAGTGTTGCACGGTCACATAACATTTTAGTATTGTGTGGTCGCACAACAGCTCTCATAACTTCTTGCCTTTCTTTTTCTGCGCATTCATAATTTCTTTGTGTAGCTGCACAACACCACCTTGTTGTGCGGTCACACAATTCATTGTTGTTGTATGGCCACGTAACACCACTTGTGTAGTCATACAACACCTTTAGAGCCCCCCAACATCTTCAGAACCCTCGCAACATCTTAATAAAAACTTTATGCCATAACACTCATAACATGTGGGGCCCACTGTAATGTGTATGGTACATCCAATCTATCCATCATGTATTTCCCTTGATGCTCTCATGTGGCCCTAGAAAAATAGCTCATCCATTATCAAATGGACCACACAAGGGAAGGATGGGAGGTACACCATTAAAAACTTCTAGATTGCATTTGGGGCCCACTGTGATAAGCGGAAGACATCCAATTCATTTAGTGTGTGCATGCTTTAATGCTCTCTTTAGGCAAACAAATCAATTCTTTCTTACTTTATTTGCATATTTTTAAGGGCTCTCTGCCCAAGCTCTATGGTATGAATACCTATTTTATTTTATTCATTGTAAACACTTTAAAAGCTAGCCGAACACACAATCTATTTAGCCAAACCGAATAGCATCTAAACCGATCAGGTGTAATGTATTTAAAACTAAAAGAATTACAGGCATCCAAACGACCCATAACTTTGTGGACCCTCATTCTACCTCCTTGGATGACTTGAGGTTCCAGCTGGACAATCTAGTCCCCACTGAGGTGAGTTTAGTTACTTCAGAGGACACTAGTCCCTTGCTTCTTCTTTTTTTTTTTTTTGGCTATGTGTGTGCGCGCGAGTCTCCCATGCCACAAACCACTTTTAAAGTTACACCCAACTTGAGACGAAAGAATTAATTCTTACCATCTCCTCAGACCCACGGATAAATCATTACAGTAGCAAGTTCGACCAGGGTGGCTGTTGGCAGCTGCTGCAATGCCAGTAGTCAAAGCAAGCTGCTCTTAGCTGCATTCACTATTTTTCATACATGCATAAGCGTGATATGAATAGGATGATAATGGTCTAGATTGAGTGAAATAGAAATAATAATATATATTGAACGGGGCTGGCCCAACCACTTTGATTTCTGGGCTTAAATCAGATACAGGCCAGGCCCATTGACAGCCATAGATGTGAAGAAGATGCCAACGACAAAAGAAAGCAATCGATCGGCAACCACTTTGTCGGATGTAACAAAGCAGTTATAATATCTTTTTGTAGATGATTATGGAGATTAGAGCTTATGGATTTGGTCTCATACTTTCTCTTCTGCGTTCATCCAAGGAATGCTCTCATGGTATATGTTATGGCTTTGGTGCCTTCCTACCATTTCATCAAAACACACATCGCCCATTTAAATATAGTGTGACCTTAGAAAAAAAAAAAAAAAAAGATGACATACAGAAACCTATTCGCCTTATTTATTTATTTATTTTTATACGCCTTTTTAATTATATCTTTCTATTAGAATTTCCTTCACACCATGACGAAAACCAGAATGGGCAATGTGGCATGAGCCATGCATGGTAATCGATGATCTACGGGTACCTATTAAAACAAAAACACACATAAAATGTCCACTCACACGTCTATCTGATGGGCCCACTAGATGGACGACCACGCTTGAAATTTCACAAATTGCACGTTCAACCATCCAGTCAATGGACAGTTTTTGCCCATCTTTATTTGAATTGCTTGTTTGTGCTACGCTGTTGGATGGTCATTAATTATAGGGTAGCCAAAGGAGACGGGATACGAACTGTGTATACCCCTAACAGAGTTCCTGTGGGTGGAAGCTATGTGGGGCCTACCTTGACGTCCATGACGAATCCACTCATCAGTTTTGCAAGCTCACAATAGGACAGAAGTCCAAAAATGAGGCAGATCCAAAACTCAGGTGGGCCAAGCCACATGAAACAGTAGGATTCAACCACCATTGTAAACTTCGTTGGGGCTACAGAAGTTTTGAATCAGGAATATATCTGTGTTTTCAGTTCATCCCAGTGGGAATAACCTTATGAAGGGTTTGTATGGCACATAAACACTGGGTCGGCTTTGGGAAGGTTTCAACGGCGGGTGTTTCCATTCTCACGGCATCCTGTCGTGTGACAGACCTGAGTTTTTAATCTGCCTCATATTTGGAGTCGTACGCTATTGTGAGCTTGTGAAACTGATGGACGGAGTGGATTTCTCATGGACACAGCGGTGGACCTCACATAGCTAGGGCAGGGGCACAGGTAATTAGCGTCCAGGGGACAGAAAGCATCATATAAAATTCCATCCCCTATAAACAAAAACCACCACCACACCTCAAATTAAAAAAATATTAATTTGACCAATTCTTACCTACCCGGAAAAATGTACTGGCCGAAGGTGCAATGCAACCCCAGAAATTCTGATCCATGGTAGAAAAATACAACAGCCAAGAGCATTGACATCACTTAAAAAATAAAAACATATAATACATCTGAGCTGTGAATAAGATGACCAGCCAGCCACTGTGACTATGACCTTAGCCAATCAAGCTGGTCCATTCATCAAGTGAGCCAGCCCAATGCAAAAAGATAGAGCTGTACTAGCGCCGAGCCAAACTCAGTTTGACCCAAGATTGGTTTGGCTAATTGTTTATGTGACACCTCCTGTTCGAGCTTCACATGAGCTGAGCTTCGAGCGTATCCCTAACTATTCGAGCTTGGTTTGGTCCAGATTATACAGGTTTGAGCTTGATTTGGTTTGATCCAAATATTCTAACCGAGCTGAGTCGAACTTAGCCAAGTTCAAACAGGGTCGGCTTGTTTTTCTTCATTTTTTTAGGTTTTTTTTTTTTTTTTTTTTTTTTTTTTTTTTTTTTTTTTTTTTTAATACCGAGTGGCTTCTTTCCATGTCAAGGGTTGTTTAGACCCTTGGAAGGATTTCTCTCCTACGCGTCAGATGTAAGGTTAAGGCATAATGTTAGATCTGTACAATTGCTAATACAAATTTGTGGGCGTAACTCTGTTAGAATTCTTCATGCATTCATGTGTACGAATACTCGGATCCAGTTTTCATTACTTGAAAAAAAAGATTAAAAAGACAGATAATTCCTACAAGACGACTCACCTATTTGGCGTGTTGAGTGTCTTTAATTGGTGACCCTAAAGACGAACACAAACAGAGAATCGACGAATCATTGGTTCGAGCTGACAGCTTCTCTGACTCTGACTTCTCTTCGAGCTCTTTCGTTCAAAGCATCTCATCTTCTCTACTAACTCATCGAGAGTTGAATGGATCTCTTCGCGCTCAGATTGTTTCAGTTTTGGACTCTTGTTGTACAAGGAGAGGGTGCGTTCACACGGTGGTGGTTTGGCAAGGGATTTTCTATGTTGTTTTCCATTAGTGAAAAATGTATTAACGGTTGGGATATATGCTTTGGAATCTTGATTCTAGACGGGTGGTTTATCTGGCCGTTCAATTGCTGGCAGGTGATCAGCGATTCTTGTTTTTCAATGAGGAAGATTGTCTTTTTATGGCAGAACTTGACAGAGGATGGATCCTGCCAAGCTGATTCTCGTGGATGGTTTGGATGCTCCATATGCAGCTTAGGGCCCCCCAAACCGAAGGTCTAGGTGTTTTACACTGGTGGGTTCAATCACAGAGATTTCCGTTGTTCCGCATATGTAACTGTGAGTGAGAGAAGAAAGGGAAAAGAGTCGAGTCGTGCTCTTATTGGTTCCTTGTGCTTAGGAACACTGGAGCAAGATACGCCATATAATAAGGTATAAATTTTAGAGAGTGGATAATCGAAGGCAGAAATTGAAATCGGATTGCGTATACGCTCTTATCCAACTGAGTAAACTCTGTTGGGCTCACCGTGAATGTTTATTTCTCATCTACGCCGTTCATACGTTTTTCCATCTTATTTTAGGGGTTGAGACCAAAATCTAAGCATACCTAAAGATCAAGTGGACCATACCATTGGAAACAGTTGGAATAATGACTTCCACCGTTGAAGGCTTTCTAGGGCTTACAGTGATGTTTATTTCTCATCCAACCTCTTCATAAGATCACACAGACATGGATGAAGGGAAAACACAAATACAAGCTTGATCCAAAACTTCTGTCGCCCCAAGAAATTTTCAACGGTAGATGTTCAATTCACACTGTTTCCTATGGTGTGGTCCACTCGAGGTTTGGATATACTTCATTTTTAGGCTCAAGCCCTAAAATTATCTGTTAAAATGGATGGACAGAGTAGATAAAATACATAAATCACGATGGACCCCACAGAGTTTACTCACTATGCTTAGTGTACTGAGTTACTCAGTACGCAATCCGCTTCCCAAGAAATTTCAGTGTAGTGGGCTTCTCATTGGTCTACGTCGTTTCGGATGACTCCCACTAGCAAGATACACTAGATTTCTCTCTCCCAAATAAATTGCTAACTAGAGCTACACGAGCAGACTAAGGCTCGAGTACTCGCTCAACTCGACTCGTCTGAGTTAGAGCCGAGTACGAGTGGGTTTCTCAGACTCGTTTAGATTACGAGTAGAGTACGAATCTAGAGATACTCAACTCGGTACTCGACTCGTACTCGACCGTATATATATCCACCTCAAAAAAAAAACCTACGCCCCCCTTTTGTTTTGTCCGTCGTTTTCACAGCGCAGCCCGCCCATTCGAAAATACCCAAATCCCTTCCCTCTCAGCGTCCGTTTGAAAATACTCTCTCCCTCTCTCTCCTCTCGTTCCCCTCCCCTGTGAGGCTGTAGTCTGTGAGACTGTGACCCTACCCGTGCCCGGTGTTGTCCGCCGTCCGCCCATCCCTCTTCTTCCTTCTCTTTCTCTCTCTCCCTCTCCCTCACTCCCCTGTCTGGCGGAGCTCGTCCCTGCCTACCACTGTCAGTGCCCGGTGCCCCTGTCCAGTGGTACTCTCTCTCTCGTTTGGTCGTTCCGACGTTCTCAAAAAAAAAAACCCCAAAAAACCCTAACCCGCACGGCCACAGCGATCGTCCGACAGTCCCTGCCCTACCCGGTCACCTTCTCCCTTACCCTTCTTCTTCTTCTTCTTCTCTCTCTCTCTCTCTCTCTCTCTCTCTAAGGCGCTCACATTGCCCTGTCCGGCGCCCCTGTCCGCAGCTCGTCACTGCCCTGCCCTGTCCGCAGCCCGTCCCTGTCCTGCCCGGTCCCCGTCCCTGCTGCAGCTCGTCCCTGGCCTGTTTAAGGTAGAAAATTATTTTTTTTTTCCTTTTCTTTTCTTAGCATTTTGCATGTGTTTCCTACATGTATAGGTCTATTACATGCTTTCCATATTTCCTGTGTATCAGTATTAGAAATGATATTGGAAATTGCTTTGAGTTTGGAATATTTTTAAATCATTGTTATGGATAATATTGAATGGAAACATTAAAATTGGTGGACTATCATATTTAGGAGGCGATAAATCATTGTCTATTACACCATTGTCTATTAATTTAGATCCCATGTTGATTGTCTACACCATTCACTATTAATTTAGATCTCATGTTGATTAACTGGTGGACTATCATATTTGGGCGATAAATCATTATCAAGTGTGAGAAATAAATTTTAATAATTATAATATAATTGTAATAGTTGAAAACCATTTTCATTTTAAGTATTAAGCCTAGTGTTAAAAACGATAAGTCTTTGATCCAATCAGACCTAGCTACAAACAAGTTCCCAAGTAAACCTAGTGGACTCTATGTTAGCCAATGCAAGAATTAATGAATCATAATTGACACATTTGAGGCCTCTAGAAAATCTCGCAAAGTAAATCGAAGTTGTTCAATCAAAATATATGACTTGTACATGTCCTCATATCTAAGGATTTATCATCCTTCATGCACTATCAAGTCGTTGATCACATGATGAGTCTATGCTGATGGGTTCTTAAACTATGACTTAACTTCAATCCTACAATGTAACTATGTAAGTGTTCATGTATATTTTAAGTTATGATTTGGACAATTTAATGTGTTGTTACTCGTGTTCCATGTTGACGTCGAATGATTTCATTTGATTTAGTGAATCAGAGCCGTGTATAAGTAGGACACACCAAACTTATATAGTAATTCTTTATCTTTGTTGGATGCTTTGTAGGTAGAGTTGGGTTTCAATAGCTTAATTGGATTTGACATTTGGGTAGGAATGCTTAGTGCACTCAATTTTACACTTGACTTAGCATTCATCTTTCAGATTGCGCTTCAATTATTTATTGTTTGATTGTTAGGTTTTATTATTATTTTTATTGTTCTACTTGTAGTGTAAGATAATCAGTTGCCCATTCGAGGATTTCTATGTTGTCAGACATAGACTCAGTGTGTTCTTGGATACATAGAAATTCTCAAATTGTCCTTTTTTGGAGTGTTCAGGGTTAGATAGATTGTAATGTTTTCATTTATTCCAATTTAAATGCATATGTCTGTTCTGGTTTCATCTCTCATTTTTCTCTCTAGATATATTTAATGTATTTATTTCCGTCGTCAAATGTCCACACTTTTTGTTGATGATTGACATGGGAATCAAATACAAGATTAATATATTCTGGAGAGATAAGGGGAGATGCTACCGGAATTTCGGCGTAGCATTTAAATTGGAAAATGAAGCATTACAATCTATGTAACTTTGAATGGGTGACTGATTTAGACAGTTAAGTAATTATGCCCGTCTAACGGTCTAGCCGTCTAAGACCCTAAGTATAACCGTATAACATATCGAGAACTTTATTTTATAGATGGCTAGTCAAGACGAAAACTCAAATACCCCTGGAATGGGTGCATCGGCCACATCTCCTCTAATCGTAGAGGGAGATACACATACAGATACGTCAACTGCATGTAAAGGGAGGAAGAAGAGATCAGCAGTGTAGATGATTTCGAAGATGTGACAGTTAACGGTGTACAGAAGATAAAGTGTAATCATTGCAAATGGTTATTCAGCAAGATTCCAAGAGAATCTACGACACATTAATTAGACATTTGAAGACGTGTCTTAAGAAAGCAAGACTCTCTCCTCCCGGCCAACAGACGCTGTCATTTACGAGGTCAAAGGGGACGACTCCTAAGGCGTAGTGTCCACTCATAAGTTTGACAAGAAGAAACTGAATGAGTGGTTTGCTAGATTAGTGATTTTGGA